>VWPW01005302.1:198488-213920 GCA_013389825.1 Crypturellus undulatus | reverse complement strand
GTGCCGCGCGGCCGCCGGGGCGGGGCGGGGCGAGACGAGACGAGACGCGCGGCCGCCGTTAACCGCCGCTAACCGCCGCGCCGCTGCCGTTAACGGACCCGCCGCTGCCGTTAACCGCCCCGCCGCCGCCGTTAGCGCTGCCCGTCCCGCCGTGCGCAGGTGCCGCCTCAGGGCTGAGGAGAGCGGCCCCGTCCCGCCCGGCCGCCCTCCCCTCCACAGCCCTGAGGGCAGCGCGAGGAGCCGGGAGGGCGCCCGGCGCCGCTCCGGGTCGTGCTGGGCGCCGCGGAGGGCCGTGAAACCCTCCCTCGCTGCGGGAAGCGGCCCTCGTCACCCAAACGCGGGGATTTGTCCTTAAAAAAGCCACCAGATCCAGGCTGCGAGCTCCTCTGTGGCAACCGGGAGCTGCGCCGCTCCAACCTGTGCTTCAGTGCGTCTCTGTGCCACAGTGGTTTTGCCTGCGTTAGCAAGGCCTTTTTACTTTTTTTTTCTAATCCTTTTTTTTCACGGTATTTTAGCAATAACATCCTTCCTTCATTCTTCCAGCGAATTAGTGTGAAAGGGAGTTAATTTTCAACTTTGTTGTTTCGTTTTTATGCCCTTCGCTTGTAGGTTTTTGTTGCATTCGGTAATTCCTGCTCAGCAACCGGTGTATGTTAGTGTGTTAGGTGTATGTGTATGTTAGACTGATTTCTTCACCATTTAAACTGGAATTATTAAATGTGGCTGGCAGAGGTCAAATCAGTAATTTACTTGGTACCTTTTGTCTTGCCATGTGCCCAAAAACGTGCTCTTCTTGAAGGTTTGCAAGGAGCCAGGCTCCCCAAGCTGCGCTCCACATCTTCTGCCTTGCCGTTCCTTGTCAGTCCACGTTTCATTCGAATTCCTGCCTGCCAATGTAACAACATCAGTGTTGTTCATGCCAGGATTCATTGTAAGAAACTGACAGTCTGGAGATGCTGAAATTTGGGGTAAATCATAGCATTTTACCTTCTTTTTGTGTGTGTGTGTGGGGGAGCTGCAGAAGAAAATAAGAAACTTAAGCCTTAAGAGCTTTTCTTAAAGTCATCTTGAATAATTTTTGTTTTTCCTTTCACTTCCCTGTGCTTTTTTTTTGTATATTTTCCCTTTTGCTACCATTCGTTCCCTTCTAACTGCTTCATATAAACATCCCGAACATCCCTGTGCTTCCCTCCTGATTGCCTCCTTCCCATTTCCCCCTCCCACGACACCTTTAAAAAGAGCGGGAGATCCTGCTCTCCACTGCCATCCAGCTGAGTGTTTCCAGCCCCTCTCCATCCTGCTGCTGCTTATGATTATAGAAGTGAAGCTGACACCAGTCTAAGCACTGACAGGAAGGCAAAACACCGACCAGCTACGATAAGATCCTTGGGAGTGAGAGGCCAAGGCTGTTGATTCTTGCATTTACAGCAAATTCCAGTTATTGCTGCAAGGAAAATGACCTGAACTATTCCTTCCTATTAAGGATCTTTAAACACCTGGACCAGCCCAGCCAAATCAGCATTTTCTTGGCCCAAAGGAAAAACAAAGTGTTCTGTCAAGTTATCGCAGTCTCTCATGGAAGAGCTACATTTTTAGGCAAATTCCGTGGTTGGCCAAAACCTTGCATTAAAATGAGGAAGGCAAAACTGCATGTTGCTGACTTTTCAGTATGTATCATGCATATCTTTATGCATATCAGAACTGGTCAGGTAGATTAATGGTAAAACATAGAAAATGGAGAAGTTACTATGGCAATTACAGTAATTTTAACATGGGAATGACTGAGATTGGACATGCTTGAACGTACTATGTGAACTAAATGATTTCCAGGAGCCTGAACAGCGAGTTGTTAAGGTGTTTCTCCAGGCACTGACAGAGCGTTTTCTGGTGAATTCTGTTGCTGAAATATAAAATCATGTTTCCCGGAGTGAGAGGCTGCAAGCTCAGAAGTGATTTATGTTACTATGCCTTAGTATTCCTTCCATTACTGCTTCTGTGGAGCAGAGCAAGATAGATGCTTATTGGCCAAAAATCTTAAATTGATACAGCAAAAATTGCTAGAAGATAGCCTGCTCCCTAGGACAGGACGAAACAGGACTTACGGGTACACAACTTGTGTGTTTGACTACTTGGTGAAAGTGCAGCCTTCTGCCTGCTGAATCCTAACTAAGCTAAACTTTACAGAGAGGGAAAGAGAGGGAGAGGCGGGGAAAAAAATCGAGTTTTTATTATGCATGTTACAGAACCAAAAAAGGGAATATGCACAATTATTTTCCCTTTTCAGGTCACCTTTCAGATACTAAGGTCTTATAAACTGTCTCAACACTTTCACCAACTGGAGCCTGCTCAAACCATAATGCCTACAAAGTTTCACTTTTGAATAGGCCTGATTTTCTCTGTGATTTGTTTTCACTTTTTAGTTCTTTGCAGAACATAAAAAGTCAGAAAAAAGATTTTATTTTCCCCCATGTAGCATATAATTTACATCAATCATCCCAGGAGGTCAGTACCACTGGGGTGTCATTTAAATACAATGAATATAAAGTAATGAAGCTCTTGCTGGAGTGGATAGCCACAATTCTCGGGGAAAGAGGGAGAGAGAGAGAGAGAGTTTCCAAAGCATGTGGAGAAAACACAACGGGAGACCGAGTGAATTCATCACACCACAAAAATGTCTCCATCCTGTCGACAAAGTCATTAAAGGAAAATGAACCATTGTTACTCTAGACGCTTGCATTCCTTTGGCATAATAACTGCAGTATAGAAGCATCGGTGCAAAGAGAATTTGCACACACACAAGAGAAAAAAAAAATATTTTAAAAAAAGAAAATGTACAAATTATGTAATGAAAGAAATCCTCCATGCTCCAAAGAAGAGACGGGGCCTCTGCAGAAGCCACAACTAATAAGGAACCGCGCGCAGTGGTGCAGGACGGTTTATTTTCCTCCTGCCAACAAGTCAAAGTAGATGCCAACATGGCATAACCCACAAATGATGTCCTCCTCTCATTACACAAATGTTTCTACCCTTTGCTGATCCATAGCCATCCTGTTTTTTAAGCTCTCTTGTCAAAATTTTCCCCAGCACTGCTTCCCTTCTTATATATATTTGCTTCCAGTCATCTTTTCCATCTCCATTGAAACTATAGGGGAGGATTGTAGAGATGAGGAAGATTTGCTGTGTTCAATATCATTTAATTCGCTGGCAACGGGTGTCCAAATTGCAGAAAGTGTGACATGTGCGTACAGCAAATCATAGCATATATCCATTTTCGATGTTAGAGTGCAGTTCTGTAGATATCCCTCAAGGAAATACCGCTTTAAAGCAAACCACCATGCAGCCCCTTGTTAAAAAGGGAGCTTTAGAAAGTTGCAGCAGAAATCTCTCCCTCTATTAAGTCATTCCATGGCAAAGTCCTATTATCTGATATACTGGTTAAAACAGAAGCATGCTAATTAAATTATCACATTTATTATTAAACCCGTATAGGCATATAATACGTAGAAAACCCCTTCAGTTACATTATTATTATTTCTTTAAATACAAAAGCACTAAATTGCTTTAAGCAAATGCTGAAAGGGAAATCTGTCTTTTATTTATTTTTAGCAGAAACACCAGAACAGAGAACCTACACAAAAACAAGCAGAGCACTGCTGCGCAGACATGCCAACCAACGCCAAATCATACCTGGTAATTACAACAAATAAGCTTGCAGACAACAGCAAGCGTGCTATTTATCCATCATTTACTGCCACCGAAGTGTAGTGAAGTGAATTTGTTTGCTGGCAATTGTCCCAATTAATTGAGCGTGCTGTTTATTAGGGTGCTGATTAAAGTGTTCTCTGCAATATAATAGTCAAGTATGAAGTTGCCAACTCTTATTCACTCCTGGCTCGTAAGGAGCAAAGCAGGAGAGCAGACTAGCACAAATATGAAAATAATGATGCATTCTGTGCCAAAATGGATTTGAGGCTATTCCAATGCCTGGAAATTAAAGACCTAGAGAGACAGAATTAGGTAGCACCATGATCTTGGAGCTAGAAATTTGTGTTGTGTCATCCATTTTTAACCAAGAGCGTCAATCTGTAATAGTCATTTGGCACGCAGGCTAGCTCTCTTCCTCTCAGAAGCCAACACCGTATACACACCCTTAAGTAAGCAGCATACAAATGAAATAGCGAATCTGACAAAACTAGAGCTGTCTTCCTGAATGGTCTAAGTCAATTCACTGGAAGAAAGGCCAGAAGGGTCCTTTTTGCTGCCACCCACTCCTTTTGCCTAGCCAATCAATTGCCTTAATATAGACCAGAGCTTAAATAAGGTTAGTCTTTTTGTACATCGTTCAAAACCATGGCTTCCACAAATGAGGTTAGGAATTTCCATACACAGTCAAGGAAACTTGTGCTAATAGCTGTATATATTATCTGAAGTAGGGCTTGGGGTTTGATCCCAGCCAAGATAACCACCCGAGCAAACCAAAACCATGACGTGTACCAGCAAAGGTCTTGGTTCATTCTTAGCTTACCTTGCTTGCACTGATGCAGGACTGGGATACAAGGGCCAACTTCCCATGATTTATTAACAAATTTACAAGCCTGCACATGCCTCTGCTTCTACCTATTTCCTATAGTGGTCATGGCCTCCTGGCAATACTCCACCTTGTGCCTCTGTAGCCAAAAATATTCAAGAGTGACCTCTGTGATTAGGCAACTTTAGCTAAACATAGTCCAGGTGGATCTCAGGGAACTCACTGAAGGAAGGCAGCACCAGGAGAAACTCTTCACGCGTCTGACCACATCTGCCCATTGCTCTTGCTCTGTTGCCTGCCTGCAGTCATCTGAAACCATCTTACTGTGCAAAATGCACAACCAAAGTAGGCTGAACCCTAGCTGAGCCAAAAGTGCAACCATGCTCTAGTACGAGGAGCTAATCGGGCTACTAGGATGTCAGGAATCCTGACAGGTGAAGCCACTGGAGTTAGACTCCCATTACAGTCATGGAAAGCCCAGCCAACATCACGGAGGCTTCAGCCACTTCGGTTCTTTCTAAGGCAGACACCTGTGTTTGGTCATTAGAATTGCTCTGCAAAATCCCCTGATTACACTTACTTGGACTCAAGGCAGTTGCCTGTGTGTAGGTACCTAATAACATGTCAAACAATCTGGCCTACCCCAGCTGTCCTCTGCCTACCTTTCCAAAAAATACAGGCTCTCTTGTAGGTCCTAACTCGTATGTGCCAGCCCGTGGCGATGCCTTAGTTAACCCAAGGCATCTTGAATTGGATTAAATGCTTAATTTCAGGCAACTGAATTCTTAGATCACCGTTGAGTATAATGGGAAATTAAACAGCTACCTAAATGAAAATGTTTGTGTTGCAGGTGTGCTAAAATTAGGTCTGAACCTGGAACCTAACTCTACACCAGCTGTCATTTGTCCAAATAAAATAACATATATATGTAGCTATTGTTTACTTATATTAAATATACAAATTGGAGGATTATGTTGCTTGCATAAAATGTGCAGGTTCATTTGGATCCTCAACAGAAATCCAGCTGGGGTCATTTTGCTGTGGAAAGCAGGTGGGATTCTCACTGTAACCGTTTCCAGATCACTGGGTTAGATGGCTATGGGCTGCTCTCCCCAGCCTTTGAAAGCCAAGGGAGAAGTAACCAGGGCATTAAGCTCCCCTCTGCTCCCTTGAGCAGAGGAGAACATTACTCTTTTCTGGATTGCATATTAATATAATGAAAGTTTCCAGAATCAGGTACATTCAAAACAGTAATTTTTTGAAATATAGGAATAGTGCCAGGAATTTGCATCAAATTACTCCTGTACTGCAGAATAAATAACATCAGCCACAGGTTGCTGAGGATGTAATTTCCTCAGTCCTCTGAAACAAATTAATGTTATTTGACTACGCAGAGCAGGCAGAATGCTGAGTTTATGGTTCCTCAAAACATTTTATCCATTAATGTGGGTGCCCAGTGGTGGTAATCTGTGTACATTAGATATCAGATACGGCTGTATCAGAGAAGCTTTTTTTTTTTTCTTTTTTTTTTTTTTTCTCTCTGCATAAATGTTTAAATATTTAGGGCCAAATTCCATTGCTAAACATCTGAACACAGCTCTCTTTGAGTTCATTGGAGTTGTGTGTGTGTATCTAAGGGCAGAACTTGGCCCTTATGTTTTAGATTTTAGCACTAAGCTTCCAGTGTAAAATAACCTGCGATCTATAACACACAGGAAAGCGGCAAGACCTAGTTTTAAAGTAAGGGTACAATTACACGTTTCTGCCTTTCTCTTGGATAAGAAGCATTGCCTTCAGCAGAGTTCCAGAGAATATTCTTCCCTCTTCTGTAGACAGTCTTCCTTTTGTTTATAAGGTTCTTTCTTGACAGCTTTGATCATTTACGTAGCTGGAAGACAGAGTAGGCTACATTTTTATTTCTTTCCTACCGCTCTCCAATTTCTATCCTGCCAGTTTCAACTCTGCGTCAGGGTGGAATATATAGAAGCATTTTAAAACAATGTTAGACCAATGGACTGGCTATTTTTTAAAAAACTACAAACAACTTGAGATGTTGATTTGAAGCTGTAAGGAATGTTTTCAGATCAGCAAAAGATCCACCCTCCCTTTCCAATGAGCCACTATAACTGCTGAGATCGTTGCCCATTTTGCTGTTTTCTTTATCCCTCTGTCACAGTGTGTTTGTCCATCCAAATTCTGGAGTGCCCGTTTTATTTGTATGGTTCATATTCCCCTGATATAGTGGACGAGAAAAGGCAAAGAATGAGCGTACGGTGCTTGTGCAGCCTCATGTGAGCTTCTCTGATAGAAACCTATACCAGGGAGGCCAAAACAAAGCAAAATAAAACAAAAAGAAACCTGTAAGTGCAGTGATTGAGCACTCTGAAATTTCTGCTGGACTTCAAAATTCCTTAAAAATTACTTTCTCCCCTCTAACATAGCTCTGGATTTTCTCATTATCAAAAAAAATACTCTGACTGTCACCAACTCTGCGAGTGGATTGAGCAGTTCATATATTTTAGAAGGCTTTGTGAAAGTCAGATTCTTGTTGGAGATTAAAGTTTTTGAGGGATGGGAGGCTTTTGGAAGATATCTTATGAAGTTTGCTCTCTGTTTCGGATTCTTTTTCTGTGGTAATATGTTAATGCTAATGGCATCCAGCACAGTAGAGAAAGATCTTGCAATCTTGTGCAGTTTTGGAGTTCTGCAGATGCAATTATAAGTGAGAGTGAGCGCTAACTTCCTTTGGTCTGCTTTAAAAACCCACAGAGATAATTTAGATAGATAGAAAGAGAGACAGACAGATAAGCAGATAAAATATTAATCCTTCTACAAATGTTAATCCATTTCTGGCCAAAATAATATGTTTTGCATTCATTGCAAAGGTCATCTAGAAGTTGCTACATAAAAAAAAAGCATCTTCTTTCATCTGCTTGAAAGAAAATAAAAGTTTCAGTTTCCTTCCTTGCATACAGGCTTATTCTTTGCTCAACTACAAGAAAAAATACCTAGGAAAAAGAAAACTTGTATTACAAGCCACTTTTTCCATAATGCGCCCATGGAGTTGATCAGTATGTAACAAGCATCTAAGGAGCAGAGAGATTTTTAGGGCAGTCTGGCTTGGGAAATTGGGAAAGATTTCCAAATGGCAACATATGAAGGAGTTGCTAGACTTGGCATTATACATTCGGTCACCCATCTCATATGATGAAAATACTGGTGTCACTTGCTTATTGCTTTCTTGGAATTAGACTGCATAATTTTAAAAATCATCCAGTTTTTGCTTGGTTTGCTTGTGGCCTTGCAGGCTATACTTACATAGATGGTAAAGGCAATGTGTTAAAAAAGATATGAAACACCTGACATACCTCAAGTGCGCGGAGTTGTAGGAAATCACTGTTAATGCCAATGCAGGAGACTCTGCACTTTCCCGGGCTTATTTATTGAATTGTGCCTTGAATAAGGTGGATTTTAGAGCAGGAATCATGCCCCTACCCCAGAAAAAAATGAACTGCTTTTGACAATTGCTGTCAAAATGCCTGCCCGCTCTCCACACGTCTCGGATGTGTTGGGAACAACTGTTTTTCTAGTGTGGACAAAGGCGGCGGGGTTCAGCACCTATGGTAACCAGCTCTGCTATAGAGTCTGAGTCAAATCCTCTTTGCCTTATACAGGCAGGCAGCCCCAGGGGCCTCGACAGGCATGATTTGCTGCAGCAGGCAATGAACTCAGCTAACCCTGTCCACACCAGTGGAGCAACCATTTTTAATACTACTTGAGCGGATCTGAGGGTGGAAAAGTATTTTTGACACTTCTTGTCAAAAACAGCTCGTTTTTCCAGGGAAGGCAAAGCCCCGGCGATGTTGCGTAGCGGACGTGCTGAAATACAATGGGGTGACTTAAGGACATGGGATCATCACTCAGAAAGACACTTTCTTGTTTTAAATGCAGAATGCTTTCACTGTTAAAACTTCACTGCTTTCTTTAACTGAAGATTGGATTGATAATTTCACAGATGATAGTCTGAAAAAGAAAGAAAGAAAATGAATACTCACGTTGTGCACATATATTGGATTAGAGAGACTTAGAGACTACTGGCCCTGTTCTCTCTCTCCTCTGTAAATCAAGAGGGCTATCACTGAAAGCCACCAACTTACTTGTGCCAGAGAAACTGGTATTTTTGAAAATATGCTTTGCAAGCACTTCCCAAAGTACCTCCTCATTTATTTTTTATGACGGAACAGTAACTCTCGCCTGGATCCGTAGCATAACATGGTGGAGAAAGGGGAGCAGGGAGCGAGCACAACAGCAGGAATACGGGATGGGCAGCCAGGAGACGAGGAATCTGTCTCCCAATCTCAAATGCTCCGTGCTGGAAAGCAGAGAGCCTCACAGACCAGGTGCTTGCAGACACGCTGAACGTTTTGAGCATACTAAAAGCTGTTTGTTTCAGATATGTAAAATGCCCCAACTTGCCAATAAACATATGTAGGCATGCAAGCGCCTGCGTGAAGATAACATATTAGCTGCAAGAATTATAATTGTCCTATCATTATCTTTTCTTTCTATCCTGAATCAGTATGGATGTGCCATGATCTAGCAAGAATCGCATGATAAGTAAATGTTAGAAATGGCTTTTTATTTTGCCAACTATTTTAGACGTACCGTCTCCCTCTACTGTAGCTTTTCTACATAAAAGCAATGTGAACAGTAATGTCTCTAAGCAAGCATGTATAATATTTAGCAATAAGGGAGCTCATTTGCTCCACACAGGTCATAAATTTCCTTAGAAAAACTATCACTGGTATTCTACATATGGTGTTTAGTAAACAGAGTTTTCCTCTGATTTCCTCTGTCCACGTCCTTCAGCTGCAAAAAAACAGTGGAACATGATTTTCTCACACTTAAAAAATAAGAAATATTCTGTCTTTAAAATGGAGTAGCAACAAAGAGCTGAAAGACCAGATATTCTTCAGAAGATTGGGCTTTCAGACACAGAAATATGAAAAGACAAGCAGAACAACCCAAAGTAGCAAGTTACCTAAGGATTTGTGTCCACTTCCCCTCATGCAAAGTGGCACCTTATTCTGTGAAGGCTCCCACTGAAATCAGTGGAACTACAGACCGAATACAGTCTTATTATTATTATTGTTATTATTATTATTTCTTACCAAGAAAAAAAAAAAAAAAAAGGTAGAATCTGCTTTTTCATGTAACAGGCTTTTATCTGCTGGAGATCATGCTAACCCCAGGGTGCCAAGCGCAGTGTGTTTGAAAGCTTTCCAAGGATGGGAAGAGCTGCGGCATCTTCTCCACTACAAAGGGAGGCTTGGGAGTAATGAGCGCTGCTGTGGGCCTACAGGAATGGCTGGTGTCTGCCTTGCCCCTGACAAGGGCCTCTTGCTTGTTGCTCATGGACACTTCCAGCTTCCAGCTTACATCTTCCTTACACTTGCACTAGGAAAACATTTGACTGACTGACTGCACCACCTACAAGTTTTGCTGTGAAAGGACAGAAGGATTTATGTCTTGCTTTCTCTTTTTTTTTCTTATATATATATTTAACAAATTATCTAAATTTTTATAAGATAAACTTGAATAACGGGTTTTGGTATTGCATCACATAAGCACCTAATATCATAATATTCCTAATATCCTGAGGTAGGAGAATCTCTTTCTCATTTGAATGTCTAGTGGTAATGATTCAGATTTTAATTGCTTTTAGAGTTCCTTTTAGGGCCTGACCAGCATTTGAGACAAATAGCTTAGTTATTACTTACAAAACTTATCATTTTGAAAAACAATGCCATAACCAAATTATGGAGTCCATTATAAAAGAAATGTCCAGAATTTGTACACAACTGTTTTTCTTTTCTATCACTTCAAAACAGTATTCTAAAAAAATGTATATCTGTATAGAGTTTTGACTTCTGAACTGAGATTGTAAGTCAGATTTTAGCCTGGAAGGAATTTTCATGACTGAATTATAGGCTTCTAAAAGACACAATTTAAAACTGAACTGCGGACAGTCATTCTGATCATATTTTATAAGCTACTATTAACTAGGATGAGACCTTAAAGGAGGAATAGATCCCATCTCTATCTGCTGACTCAAGGGTTTCTTATCCTTTTCCCTGAGACATCTAGTGCAGAGGATATTGGTCAGACTAGACTGGCTACAGATCCAATCTAGTCCAGCGATTCTGGCGCTGCTATGGAGCCTCTGCAGAATTTAGCTGCCAACTACGATATCTGGATTGCACATGCGCAAGGAAAACCTCAACAATTTTCAGAAACTCATAACTCAGCCGAGGCCGAGTGAGTCCTTAGGTCAGAGGCAACAAAAGAAACTTAACCGGCTTCTTTGTAAAAATGTGTGTCCCCACTCTGAAATACATATATTCGGATAATTCGAAGAATGTTTTTACCTTCTGTGAAGCAATGTATTTCCTCTTAACACCAGCCTTCAAAGCAGCTGTGCTATTGCTGCTGAAAGTTTCCAAAAAAATCAACTCGAGGCAGACTCAGGATTGAAAGTCTCATCCTGAACAGTCAAAATTTGGCAAAGTTATGCAAATGAAAACAAGCTCTCACATTGGAAAGTGGTAGACAAACTTAACTGCAGATACTGCTGCCAACATCACCTGGAATATTTTTCTGCCAAATCTTTGTCTTTTATTACTATATGTAATCCCTAATGTTTTGTCGTCTGCTCTTACGGCTTCTTTCGGGATTGATGTTGCCGTCCTCCTTGACGCAGTTGCCAATGCCACAACTTTGACTAAAAGTGGTTGATCCCAGATTATACAATAAAGATCTTAAGATCATGCCTAATTTGAGGCGCGTGTACATTATGCTAAAATGCAACCAGGATGCTCAGCATTCTCAAGATCGCATTGTGACAGAGAAGTACCATAAGTGTGTTCTTGATCCTCTGGCCTTGCCTGCCTGTGCTCCGTGCATCATTTGGCAAAGAAACCCCGAGAAAGATCAAAATAGGCTCTTTTAGTTCCCCTGATAGCTGATTTACTATCTAATTTATGCCTACTTTCCATTAACAGATGCTTTATTCTTCTATTTGACTTCTGCAGAAGAGAGCACCACCCCTTTCCCTGGTGTGTGTTTGCAGTGCTTTTAAACAAGCCTTACCCTGTTGAATGCTTTCCTATTGCCCGACTTCTAGATCCATATAATTAACTCAGAATCTGCTGATTTTTCTCTGCCAGTCATGATTAAGAAGAAAAAAGTTACAACGGGAATCCTCACCATTGCAACCTTAGAGAGTAAATGCAAAGATCTGTAATGCTTGGGGTTGGCAGCACTAAAAACTCCTTCACCTGCTCAAGACTCACTTGCATCTTCACAGTATCTTCTGTGTGAGCTTTATGGAGCTTGTATCTGGCTGCAGTGCACTTCATTAGTCTCTTAAAAAACAGCATGCAAAATGCAGGAACTCTGCAAGGTTCCAAATGTATAAACCCTTTTTAATTGCAAACAGTGATACCACCCACTTTCCCCTCAGTTAGTCAAGGGAACTAATTTTCATTGAGGTCAACAGAAAAATAACCGTGAAGTTTTTAGCTCATGCTGGTTTTATATATGCTGAAAGAAATGAAAGAAAGGGAGTAAAAAAAAAAAAGTCATTCCCCCCCCTTTTTTTTTTTAAATCTTTACATCCCTAAAACAATGTGTTCATTTTTACCCTAAATTTTTCAAAGAAGAAAAAATTATTCTTCCTGATTCTGAAATGAGCTATGCAGAAGTTGTAAAGAGAATTAATGGACAGGGACAAAGGCAATCTTGTCATGACAAGCCAATTTGTCCCTAGCTATTGAGACTCTAACAACTTGCAGAGTTTGCACACTGAAAAAAAATATATAATTTGTATATATACATATATATAATATATATATAATTTACTTGAAAAAGGCCAAAAAATCTTCTAATCATTCAGGAGATTCTTATTTTAACTACCAGAAAGCACAGGCCACACTTTGTCTTTAAAAAGTTACTGTAAGATGACAAACAGGGCCACATTTTTTCATTCCCAAGGATATGGTCATTTTTGCAATTGCAATTGCTGCTTTAAGACTTATTGAAATACATGGAATTCCAGTAAGGCACAAGAGGTTGCAGATGGAGAAGGGAAGGGGAGAACCCTGGAGAAGGACTGAGACCTCAGTATTAGAAAATCAGAAAATAAATCATTAAAGAAAAAAAAAGCAGCCCGGTATGTATTTATGCTACTGTTTGTATAATGGATGCCCTGGGGAAGCCAAGAGTTTTCTAGCTGTAACATGACAGGCTTCTTATTAGCAATCAGAATTTCTTTTTTTTTTTTTTTTTGGTATTACTGGCATATTTCACACTAGCAGTCCTGATAGTCTCTGGAGTCGAGGAAATTTAGCACATATATTTTATCTCTCGTAATATGTGGTCAAAGTTATGACTCCCTTTTACACTGAAAGCAAAAGATGCTACATGTGTTCCGAAGGGCACGGAACAAGTGAGCTTCAAACCCTGAAATAGAAACCCAAGAATCTCAGCTCTCCATCCTCAGTTCCTACGAGAAATGACAGTGGGAAAAAGTAATATACAGAAGATGAATTTTTAAATGTAATCACTTCCTATCCTGTCTTTAAAACTACTGGGTTTATATTTAACAGTATGAATAGTATATTTAAAAAAAAAAAGTTAAAAAAGTCAGTGCATGGTGCTGAAATATTAAAGACTTTCAACAAATTTTAGGACACAGAGAATCTTCTTTTGTCTAGGCCGTGAATCAGTGGGACAGGGACACAGTAGCTAAATGAATCAAACTCCTTGCTGAGTGTAAGAGCTGCAGTTACGGAGCCCATTGCCGCCTGCATGTTTAACAGACAGGAAGATCTAGAGTTACTATTTGTCATATTTTAAAAAATAAAATTAAAAAAAAAAGGCAAAGAATAGCCGGGCAAACAGTCAATTTATAACCAGAGCAAAAATAAGTGGTGCCAGCAGACACTGGCCCTTATCTTGCTCCCACGGAAACAAATGGCAACTTGGGCAAAAACTTTGGTGGAATTCAGTGCAGTCAGGTTTTGGGACTCAATGCACATTTTCATGAGTGAATTAACAACTCCGGGGAGGTAGTTTTTGGAAGGCAAATGCTGGCGAGCCCTTAACTATAGTAATAATTGCTGACATTGCTGTAGTCACTCGCACTAAAAATATCCAATACAATAACAAACCCGATGAACCCATTCATTTATTCCCCTTTCACAAAGGCTATTTACATACATGGAGAAGCTCAAAATAAAATTCAGTATTCATCATATTTACTGCACGCTCCAGCCCAGCAAACTGGCACCAAAGCTGTTTATTTAGGAAACATCATCCAGGTTGGAATCTTTCAAATCTGACAATTATTTTTCGTCTCGAGTGTGCGATGCTTCACAACAGCAGAGCGCTGGGCCCAAGTTTTATAAATGTAACAGTAAACAAACACAGAGCTGTTTAAAACATTACCTTTCTGGCCAAAAAAAAAAAAAAAGTAATGTAATTATGGCTGTATCCCTAGCACAGTTAAAAATGCAAAAGCTACAAAATCCAAATTGCAGGAAAAGTAGCTGTACTAATGAAAATCTTATTTTGTAAAGAGGATCGGTGTTTCTTTGAAGATATTTTGCAGCACAAGCGCCTTTCTTTCTCTGACCTCCAATGATTCTCTAAAATCTTAAAATACAGCCTGTTTTGCAGCCCGTGCTAAAATTCCGAGAAATTCTGAAATAAAAACTGAGGCAAGGCGAGCAGCAGCCTTGCTCCAAGCTTCAGCCAAATCCACGCCAAAGTTCCAGATTATATATATATATCATAATATAAATTACTATTTCTAAAAAATCCCATCCAGCCTTTATGCAAGTCCATAAACATTACTGGTCGTTTTATTAATTTGTCCATAACCATTTAAATAAAACCCGAGCGCTCTGCTCTGTGATCGGTTCCAGGCTGTAGTAAGTTCCTGTTAAATGTGTAAATGTTCAGCAGAAAGATATTTTTGCTGGGAGACCAAAATCAGCCGTGCCAGATACCTGAAACGTTGTTAGGCGTTCAGTGGAAAATTTTATTTCTACATTATAAATAACCATAGACTATTTTAAGTGCCCTTGCACTGGTAGCTTCCAATAACTTATTTTAGCGTGTCCTAATTAACTTTTTATTTTATTTTAGTAGGAAGAGAGGCAACTGTAAAACTTTTAGTGCGACTAATTCAAACTGGAAATGTATCTTCTCGTTTGCAATAAGTCGCGGCAGTCGCAGGGGCTGGGTATAAAGACAACTTTTCGCCCGCTTCCTAGCACTTTTTCCCTGCTCTGCTGGAATGTTTTTCCCCTCTGGCTAAAAAAGCGGGTGTGGGGGGCAAAAACACGTGATCGTTAATGTTTTTTATGAAAATAATTTTGAAAAAAAAAGCACGTTTTCGCCATCGGGGGTACTGCGGAGTGCAGGTGGAGCGCGCCCGTCCCCGCCGGGACGGCCCGCGGGATCTGACACTCGGGAAGGAAAAATAAATAAATAAATGACTGAATGAATGAATAAAGAAAGAGATATTTAAGAAATATATAAAATAAAATAATTAAATTAAATTTTAAAAGGGGGGGAAATGAATGAGAGGGGGGGGAAAGAAAAAAAAGAAAAAAAAAAGAAAAAATGGACTATGGCGGCTCCGCGGGCCAGGGGCTGCTGTTCCCCCTTTTCACCGTGGGAAAAACCCGCCCGGGAGAAGCGGGCGGGCCGGGGCGCTGCGCGCTGCGCGGAACGCGAGCTCTCCCCTGCGACCGAAGCGCGGAGCTCGCCGCTCGCTGCCGCTGCCGCTGCTGCTGCTGCTGCTGCTGCTGCGGCGGCAGCGAAGCGGCTCCCGCAGG
>VWPW01005302.1:124636-195292 GCA_013389825.1 Crypturellus undulatus | reverse complement strand
TTTCCTGCGCCTCCCCCGTCCCGCAGTGCGTGCTGTGCCCTCTCCCTGCAGCGCCCGCTTTGCTGCCCATCCTGCAGCGCCTGCTGCGCTCCCACCTTGTCCCGCGCTCTCCTCTGCCTCCATCCCCGTGTCCTGCAAAGTCTCCTGTGCCCCCCATCCTGCGGTACCTGTTCTGCCCCCCCATCCTGCAAAGTCTCCTGTGTCTCCCCATCCTGCAGTACCTGCTCTGCTCCCCTATCCTGCACAGCCCCCTGCATCCCCCTCCTGCATCCTGACGTGTGACACCCCCAGTGCCTCCGTGCCCCCCCGCTGCAGCCTGGTGCCCCCTTGCAGCACTCGTCCCGATGGGCTCCGCGCTGTCCCGGGCAGCAATCCCGCTATTTGCCCCCCTCCAGCACCAGTGCAGCCTGGCCGGGCGCCTTCTCCCCCGATCCTGCACGGGCACCTTTTTAAAAACAGACAAACAAAAACTCAAAAGTCCTTCCCGCCGCTGCAGAAGGAGCCGTTTGCCCCCTCGACCTGTAGGGGTGCAAAGTGGGTGCCCCCCCCTTGCCCCTTCCTGCTACCTGCACCCAGGGTGCGCCCAGGGGTGCAGAGGACCCCGCATTGGGGGAGAGGCTCCTCACTTCTCCTGATGGGTGAAATAGGAGGTGGCTGAGCAGAAGGCTCACAAGAAAACATATGTATATATGTAAAAGCATGTTAGTGTTTTATATATGTACATAGTAGCCTGGTTTTGAGCAAGGCCTGTGCTCCGTGTCACTAGCCGGCAAGGCCCCGCGGGCGTCCCGGTGGCCTCGGGCAGGCACCTGTGGCTCTGGCACCCCGGACTGGCTGCCCCGGCGTGGGCCGACGTGCCCGGGGCACCCGTAGGGCCCGGAGGCGCCGTGCGCTTCCCGCTCGGCCGCTTCCCAGTTCTCACTTGGCCGGGGAAGGATGGGTAGAAGCGGTTAAATAACCAGCGGTTACTTAACTAGGCACTGGTGGGCGCTTGCTTTTTAATAAGTCATAGCGACGCGCGTGGCAGGGGCTGAGGAGAAACCCGCTGGCACCATGGGGATGCGTTTGCTCTCGGAGGGAGAGTTGGAAACTAAGGTGTCTCGGGGCTTTGGTCACGGCAGGGGCCACCAAGACCGCGGGGACAGCGAGGTTGCATGGCCGAGCAGCCCCGGTGCCCGTGGGCTCCAGGGGAGGAGCCACCGTCGCGTCGCAATGATAATAATTTAATTGAGCGTTTGATTAAGTCGGCGTTGGAGCCGACTGCTCCAGTGCCCCAGCCCTCTGCCACTAACTGCGGCGGTGCAACAGGCCACGGTGCATTAGAGTAAGGGAGAGACCTAAACGGAATATGAGCGTGTTAGGGTTAGGGCATCACTATGAGTAAGAACACTTTACGTGCGGTAAAAGGACAGAAAAATGACTAGAGCTTTCCCCAATCTATTTATGTTCATCTCTTGTTTATCCACACGTATGTGTAAGTTCTGTTTAAAACTGATAGTATTATTCAGTGCTGGGATTTATTGGGATATTCTGGGACACATTGTGATTCTGAGGGATAATGGACATATATTTGCTAACGGACAGCTGTAGATATGTGACCAACTTATCATTGCGTCAGGAATATTGAGTTGCCCGCACTGCNTTTATGTTCATCTCTTGTTTATCCACACGTATGTGTAAGTTCTGTTTAAAACTGATAGTATTATTCGGTGCTGGGATTTATTGGGGTATTCTGGGGCATTTTGATTCTGAGGGATAACAGACATATATTTGCTCCCTAATGGATAGCTACAGATATGTGACCAACTTATTGTTGCGTCAGGAATATTGAGTTGTCCGCACTGCCCCTGGGGTTTATAGCCCCCTTCGGCTATGGGTGCATCTCTGTTTCCATGTGCTGAACACAGTCTGCACTTTTTTTTCTCTTATAAATACACAGTATATATAGCCCTTACTTCCTGCTGAATGAATCTGATATTCAGGTGAAATAACTTGGACCCGGTGTAGAAAATTATTTTTGAAATTTAACTTCTGTGCATGTGTCCAGTACTTTTAGTCCAGTGGAGCTGCATGCAGCGTACAGTGAAACACTTGACTGTGATATTACAAAGTGGGAATTATCTCAGAAAAAGAAAAAAAGACAGATTTGGGCCATAGAAAATCTGGATTAAACAGCAACTTGAAAGTAGAATAGCTCACAGACAACACACTTTTTGAAGTTTTATTGGCAATAAATAATATGTTGATGATAATGTTTTGAGTGGTGTGTTAAGTATGTCATAATTCTCTTGCAGAGATCTCCAGTTAAAAAGTACTCTGAGTATAGTGCTGTTTTAATTTAAAAAAACAGATATAAATCATACGCAGGAAAGGAAGTATGTTGTAAACAGTGCTGGTTTTGATTATAATTTTTTAAAATAATGTTGGATAAGTATTGCATTTGAATTTTAAATATTAACACGCTCAGGGGACAGAGTTCTTGTCGATTGTACTAACTAATAAGTTTGTTAATGCAAACTCTTTTAGTGGTGGAGGATATTAACAATGAGACTATTAGTATAGATCTAGCTGTCTAATCATATTCAAGCATAAAAGGATAGTGTGAACCGGGGTCCAAATCATATTCACTTATTACTGTTTCTTAATAGCCAGCGGTACTTTATTTGCGAGCAGCAGTCAGAATTTGGCCCTGTGTTTATGTCTCAGTCTGGGAGATTTTAGTGAAAGTCATAAAAGACCCAAGTTGCAATGTTAGCTGTTACGAGCGTTTCTGTATGCTATTTCGAATGATGCTGATAGTAGCCAAGAGCTTTAGTGGACGTAAAGGCAGGGGAAGAAAAATTGGAGTGAAGTATAAAATCTCTCCCCAGTAGCACCACAGTAGTTAAGGGTCTGTCAGCGTTTCCACTCCAAACCCCAGTTTTCAGAGTTTATAACTCAGCTGTTTTAAATAGCTTCAAGCTGAAACCTGGTGTATGAATTGTCAGTCCAGATGTATATTTTTAAACAAAAAGTAGTGCAAATCAGTTATTCTGTTTCAAGTTATAGAACATTAAAATATTTTTAATAGTATCAGATGCTCTTTTGGCAATCTCTGGAAAAGAAATTCCCTGTATAGAGTATTTTGCATTCAGAGCTGTTTGAATTCAGTTTTTTTTTTTGAAAAAAAAAAAGTTATTGGAGTGATGGGCATTAGTGTTTGAGAGGAGCTGCCTAGCATGTACACCAACTTTATTTTGAAACAATCACTTTACCGTGCAGAAAGCCTTAATATTTGATATTATTATACAGTATTTTTTACTTCTTAGCTTTTAACTTCTGTCTTTAGGGTACATGCTTTAGCCATTTCAATCCCACCGTACTGAAACTGGGCAAACAGGTTACTTGACCAGATGAGAATAATTGTGTTGTAGAAAAAAGAAAATACAGTGTTATTTTCAGCTTGCCAGAATTTGTTTTATTTTTTTGTCTTCATTTGACTTCATGTGCCTTTTTACAGAGCTTCAACCAAAAAAAGGCAAACGTTTATTTTAATAATCAAACTGTAGATAGTTTTATGCAGAAAGTAAATATTTTAAGTGGTGCAGATATTTGTATTGAATGAATAGCTAGGAAACTTGCCCTGTAGATACTTTTAATCTTTAAAATTTTACTTAGTCTCTACTCTTTTTAACAGTGCACTTGTAATCCTCTTTCTAAGAAAATGTAAATAATTTTTGATTGATACATGGCATAAAACTGCCAAATCAGGTTTATGCAAACAGTGATTCAATAGGTGAAGTTACTTTCTGAAGCTCCCAGAAAACCCCGCTTTTCCCTTGGCTTCTAACATGTTTTGCAGAAGTTTTCTCTAGGCAGAGCACATCAGCCTTCTGATGTGTGGTGGCAAATAAATATATAACAATATATATAACAATAAATATTTTGCTCCTATTGCACAGCAGAGGAGCTTTTTTTTTTTCTTCTATTGGACAGTGTCTTGTATTTTCAGTCCTGATTTCAGTTTGACTTTCGGTCTCAGTGATCCTGTATCACGCTGCAGTTTTAGCACCGCTGTAGCTCTCGGTTAGAGGCCGTTGACGCAGGGACTCCAGAAGCGGCACGTGCTCTTTCGTGCTCATGTTCAGGTTGACCAATCCAAGCGACATTGGGAAGAGTTCAAAGAGGAGGTATAAAACCCACGGGAAGCCAAGGCATCATGAGTGGTGGACGGAGGGGCCATAAGGGAGCTTTCCCCTGCTGAGCCGGTGTCCTGGGCGCTGGTGGCTGGACCCCAGGGGACCACGGTATGACCGGTGCCACCTCCTCGTTCCCGGAGCGCAGGGAGCGGAGCCGGGGCTGCGCTGCTTTCCTCCCTCTCCCGAGGCTCCGGGCAGACGTGTGCGTCCCCTTCAGCTCAGGGTCTCTGCGTGTCAGGAGCCGATGGGATTTCTGTCTCTCAAGACACCCCAAGGAGAGCCTGCAGCTGCCCCGGATGCTGAGGGGCATCACTGGCCTCTCCAGAGCTATCGTGGCACACAGCAAAGCCCAAAGGGGAGTGTTTTCTAAGCAATCTGAAGCCCCAAGCTGGAAAGCCAATACCCATTTATTAGGGGTGAGAGGCTCCTGTGCGGTGGTTCTTGCATCTCACTTGAAAGCCCTCAGACCTCATTGCCATAAGACCCAAGATCCTGAGCTAGCCGGACCTCAGATCTTATCCACAGAGGCGCTTCTTCTCGTGTGGGTTTTTTTTCTCCTTTCTTCTTTCCTTTTTTTTTTTTTTGCTCTGAGATCTTAAAATCACTTTCAAGTAAAATAGCAAAATCTCCCCTGACAGGCAGATCTCACAGCAGTCAGTGGCCCAACTCAGTTTTCGGTTTTGGGTGCTCTTACCTGCTGCTTTGCTGAAAACCAGGGAAGCAGCAAGTTCATACGGTTTTAGCCTCACTTTATTCCTTCTTTTATATCAGCCTACAATTTCCAGGCACAACGTTGATCATATTTTCAGGTTTTGCATACCTTTGCTATTCCCTTTTGCTATTTTAAAGTGCACTGGGCCATCTAATGCTGCCCGTGCATATCCAGAGCCGGTCAGTGTTTCCCCGCAATATTACAGTGCAATTCCCAGTTTCAGGCTCATTGCATGTGTGGGAAAGACCTTTGAAGCAGAGCTGAGGACTGAAAAGGGGCAGGAGAGGGAACAAATTTCTCTGAATAGCACAAAAAGTCTTGTTTGACTATGCGGAGCAGGAGAAGCGGCAAGGGGTGCACTTGGGGCATCTCAGGTTGTGGGGTTGTTTTTAGGGGGTGTGGGGTTTTGTTTGGGTGTTTTTTTTTTTTTTTTTTTCCTGTTTAGAGCTCTACTGTGGAAAATTGGTGAGTCTCTGGTTGTTACAAACTGAGAGTCAGCACCAGTATTGGGAAAGCGGGCGAAAGAGACCTGCTTTCTCGCTGCAGTAGAAATTTTCGTGTGGGGAAGCTTGGATGTATTTTCTTCCTAATAACCCCGTATTCCTGCTTAAGTTAACTTTTACAAAATTGCAGTGTGGGAATACAGTAGGTGCCCCCAGGGCTATCGGTGTGGCTGATCACTGGACTTGGGGGCATTTTTCCGATCGCTTAAGCACACCAGGGTGCTGAAGCGCGGGCACCGAGGCAGTGCAAGCGCGAGGAGCACCGTTCCCCCACGTCCCTGCTGGCATCGGAGCCCTCGCGTCGAGCGACGCCCTCACCACTGCCCTCGCCTTCCCCTTCCCCCAGGTGGTGGCCCTAGGAGAGGTGCCTGACGGGACCGTGGTCACCGTGATGGCCGGCAACGACGAGAACTACTCGGCGGAGCTGCGCAACGCCTCGGCCGTCATGAAGAACCAGGTGGCGCGCTTCAACGACCTGCGCTTCGTGGGCAGGAGCGGCAGAGGTAGGTGCCCCGCGCCGCCCGCGCCGCCGCTCCTCGCGCTGCCACACGCAAGGCGAAGGCGGCGGGAGCCACGCGTGGCCGCGCGCGCAGGGCGGCCGTGACCGGCCTGACCCTCGCGCTGTGGGAGCTACTTAGGGGCTCCCACCAAGAGCAGAGCCCTCCACCGACCTCCCTACCCTTGAGCAAACTGCGCACGATTAGACCTTTTCTTTTAGCAACCTGGCTGATTTTGTAGGGCTCGACGGCAAGCTTTGGCTTGCAGGCAGCTTAGCCTCAGATGCCCGAGAGGGAGACGCTGCTCGAGGGTTTGGAGGGCTCTCGCCGTCGTCCTCCAGCCATTCAGAGCTCCTGTAGTCCTGCCAAACCTCTGCCAGCGACGCTGTGGTGAAAATACAGCCTTTTTCTCACTTTAAGATATGGGGTGATGACAGAGAGGCTATCTCGAGGCGAGCTGGCACTTCGGTGTTCGCTCAACGAGGGCTGCTAAATCAGCTGGTGGTTAAGCCTAAACATTTTTACTTTATATGTTTGAAGTAATTCTTCCTTTTCTGTTGCTTTATTTTGTTTTTTTTTTTATTTTTTAATAGCCCTATGTGGAGAAAAACTGAGAAAAACGCAGGGCTAGGACATCAACAATAATGCCAGTTTTGCAGTAATATTTGATAGAAAGCAATTATAGTTCATCTTAGGGACGGAAAACATATTTTTCTAAAAACATTCAAGCTCATGATGGCTTCCTCAATAGTTGAAATGGGAGAACATGTTTTCCTAATTACAAAAGTTTCATGAAGGTGATCCCATAAGCGTGGCTCCCAGGGACTATTTTTATTTTTTTTTACCTTTACGGACTTGGCCAACAGTTCTCTTGATCTTTTTCCAATGTGGAAATTACCGACAGTAACGAATACCTTGAAATAAGGGCAAACCATCACAAAAGTAACTCAGTATAAATATGGACTTTGCTGCCCTTTCGGGCAAGGTGTTAGCCCTCTTTTCCATTTGTCTTGCTTTTTCCCCCCCTAAGCAGCCGCGTGCTCTGCGGCTCTGCTGATGGATGAGGTTTGAGGGCTCCCTGGCTCCATCGCTGGCGCTCCTCACGTTGGGAGCCCAGCAGTATATCAGCATGGCGGCAGCGATGAAAAAGAGCTGAAATGCGAGGTGCTGCCTCTGACGTGCGGGTCTCGTTTGAAACGTATGATCTGTGCTTCTCGCAGGAGCACAGGGCAAGAGGTAAAGGGCCTGATGAATCAGTAGATGCAGCGAGAGATGCACGCAACCCCCCCCGACTTCTCAAATTTGGATCTAGTAATTTAATTTAGATTTGTGTCTAGCAGACGTGGAATTATATATATATTTTGTCTCTGATCAATCTGGGTAAAATCTATGGAAAAGCGATAGTGTACTTTTCAAACCCTCAACATATTTATTTTAGAGACTTCAAAGAAAAACAAAGGGTGTGCACTGTTTTACTATATTGGCTTTCTGAGTTTTGGCTAGTTTCCCAAATAGCAATTTTTATATTTAAAAAAAAAAAAAAAAGGGAAGAAAAAAGACAGACTTAACTGCTTGCAGACTTTTCACGCATGGAAGATGAAGAAAGCTTCTTTTGATGAAGTGTAATTATGTCCAAACAGAGCTGACCCCCTCCCCCTATATTTCTTATGATCTTAACGGAAGAAAGTAGGGCTTTTCCTTTGAAGCAGCCGGGACTCGGTGGAGGATCTGAAATGCTGCATTCTGCTGCCAGAGGCAGGATGGAGAAATTGGTCCAGACTTGTCTTCCAGACTTAGAACAGAGAAGGACGAGAGAGAGAGAGAGAGAGAAGGAGATATCATTAAAGATAGATTTTTAAAACTCTGCTTAAAATAGCAGGAAAGAAAGCAGTAGTTGCAAACAGAAGTGAGAAAGCTACTTACATAGACAAATATCGGTAGATACTTGTCTTGGAGGAGAACAGGAAAAAATAAAGTAATAAAGAAATCACTCTTCGGTGGCGAGAAACTAATCCACACCTGTTCCTGACTTTAGATTTACATCTTTCTAAACAGCTTGCTCTTTGATCTCTGTATCTCTAAATTTGATTGTGAAGTCTGAATCATCAGCTTACCACTTCACCTTCTCTCTCTCCCACGTTTTTTTTTTTTTTTCCCTCCATGCTTCTCATAGCTCCGTCGACTTGATTTCTATAAATGTTAACGCTGCTGACTGGCAGAAGCTGCACGTTTTTGCTCGAGCACCTTGCTGGCTTTGTAAGAATAAGCAGCCAGCGCGCCTTCGGTGAAGGCAGAAGTTGTTTGTCTGTGGTTTGGAGGCAGTAGCTCGCTTTTACAGCCTGATCCGCAGCCCAGAGAAGAAAGAATTCCTGTCTTCAATAAGCAGGGGATCATAACCGTAATTTTGTTGTGTCCTGATACTTTAATCACATTAGTATCTAACTGAAAAAATATGCAACGAGCACAAGCTGCCGAGCCTCCTTTCAAGCTAATTTCTGGGGTTTGCTTTTTGCTTCAACATGTGTCCATCTTGTCCTTTTCTGTGTCAGCTAGGCTCACATGTGTTAATAACAAAGAATGCATAGTTTAGACACACTAAAGCAATAGTGCCAGATGACTGCTTGGCTAGGAATTTAATAAAAGAGTACTAAAATTAGTCCTTAGGTTCTAAAAGTGGATAATTTAAATGACTAAGGGCCCAAAGGAAGGCGATAAAAAGTGCATTAAGGGATTTTGTAGCTGAGGAAGGAGATCTGGGAAATCAGTCACATCTCTCCGTGGCAAGCAAAAGCACCATTGAAACACGCGCCCCAAAGAATTTATTCTGTTCCTAACCCTGGAGTAAGTAAATCATCTCCTGAAAGCGGGGGAACCTGAGCGTGCTGGCCGGGCTGGGCAGCTTCCTGCAGTGAAGCCACGTATTGCACGGTGTAACAAATAGTGTATTTTGCTGGGTTGTTTTTCACTTGTAACAGATTTTTCAACTCATGTGGCACAGAAATAGAGTTATAGCGTTGGAAGGTCAAGTTTTTCATTCAGAAGCCCGGGGAACATCCCGTTTGCGCTGCTGGCAGTTGCCCACAGCGTTAAACTCATTTAATATAGGCAGCTCTGATTCGAATGGCATCGTCACGTAATTTTGTGGTCAGAATTTTTTCCATCTGATAAGCTGGCAAAAAGGAAGCCTTAAATCTGTACTTAAATCCCTAGCGAGTTTGTATATCGAGGCAATAGGCTCCTTTCTTGCCTCCTCAAGGAGAAAAAGCACCGAGACGGGCAGGTGGGTGGACACCATTTAGCGATGCAAAAAGACGGGACCTTCCAGCTACACCTTACACGTTAGGATGATCATCCTGGAAAGATCCGCAAAATGCCTTTTCCAATGAGATAGGATTAAGCCTTCTTCAGCCAGGTGTCATGTTTGGGTTTTGCAGTAGAATTTGGCTTCTTGAGATTTTTACACCTTTGCTGAAGCCCCGACTTGCACCTGTGGGAAGATGGGCACAGCTGGAGGGCAGCTACGCCTCAAAAATCATTTTTCTCTAACTGACCGTTATATTTCATTAAAAAAAAATAATAATCCATGTCACATTTTAATTCATGAAAAGCATAGCCAAGACGGTCTGAAGTTGCACTCCTGATAATAAATGATGCGTGTCGCAAGCAGGTTTGGGGGATATATGACTTGGACTAGAAAAAAAAGGGCAATTTCTAGATATGACAACCAAAGCTCTGTTCTTTATTAGGCTTTATATATAAGCTGTTCTATATTAGGCTTGAAAAGACTCCGTTAAGTTTGTGCTGTTGCATATTGTTTAAGATTCATGTCTTGATCGAATGCCTTCAGAGTTCAACGCGAGGCAAAACGCTAGCAGCAAGAATGCCCATATACACGCAGGGAGGGAAAAAAAAAAAAAGAAAGAGAGAAAAAAAAGGAGCCTTGAGAGTCTGGTAAAGTAGCAACTTAAATGAGCAATAAGACCTAAGATTGCTGACTGTTTTATTGAGTCACTGTTCTACGCCCACCTTTTCCTGTCTTGAAACAGTTTTCAGTTTTGACTATCTGACGTGACTAACCGTTGCATATCTAACAGATTACAACTGTCAGTGCATCTCCAGAGCAGAGAGGCCAGGGCCCTGTGAGAACGTGCCCCTCAATTCGGTCAACCCCGTTTTATTTATTTATTGGTGACAGTCTCATGCAGCTAAAGGCTCCAGATGATCCGGGGCAGCGTGTGTGTGAAAATGCAGATGCAGGTTTGTTAGAACCAAATTGTTTCTTGCAGTCATGGGAAAGTTGAGAGGTTTCTCAGTGTTTCATAGATGGAATATATGTAAGGAGGAAAAAAAAAAAAAGTACCGGTGATGATGATATCATTATGTTACCCCTGGCATGTTAAGGACAGGAGACACTAGTTCCCTGTAAAAATGATTCCCAGGAGGAAAATATTTTCTTTCCTCATCTTATTGTAGTCGAGTCAAACAAATGAAATGATAAAACTGTGTGAAGTAAATAACATGTGGCCACATTCTGCTCTCTGTCGCACAGCTGCAAAACTGGAGTAAATTTTTAAATTATCTGACTTGCTTTGGATTTGCACCACTTTCAATACAGAAAAGAATTTGGCTTGTCCTCAGCAGTGAATCACTTTTGTTCTGTCATTGTATGATGACCCATTATTAAATAAGGAACATTTAGATTGTCAACACATGGACATATTCTTGACATAGAGTAAAACTGAAGGGGAGGAAAACTCCTATGGTCAGTTATGGTTTTAATTTTCACGATTGTGGTAACGACAGGGAATAATTTTAAACGTCTCTGATTCTTTACTGAACATGCATGTGACTGTTTTCATGTTGTAATCACTCATTCCTTGTTGTTTTTTTCCCTTTGTAGGGAAGAGCTTTACTTTGACAATAACTGTCCTGACAAATCCCCCCCAAGTCGCTACATACCACAGAGCTATAAAGGTTACAGTGGATGGGCCAAGGGAGCCAAGAAGTGAGTACTATGTATTTTTTTTTCTTTGCACTTACGCCTGCTTAATTTTGTTTAACATAGACCCATAAATGAAATATATATCTTTGTCAAACATTGGTCCTTGCTCAGCAAAATATGTAAGCGCATGCTTAATTTGGAGTCTATTGGACCACACACATACTTGCATTAAACACACACTTAAGTGCTTGGCTGAATTTGGGCAATCATGAACCTGATTTTCATTCACATCAAGGTCTTGTTACATTATCTGCCAGTGTAAATGAGAAGTGAGCCCACTGTATTTATATATAATCTGATTTAGGGATAATGCATACAATCCTGCAACATGGTGAAGTCCCTGAACTCCCGTCAACTGCAAACTGAAGACATTCAGAACACAATAGGAGCCTGATCTTGCAGAATCAGTCCTAGTGGAGAGAGAAAATACATAATATAGTGCCTTTTTGTTTGCCCTTAAATTCTTTTGCCATCAGATAATTAATGCACCTGGTTAATCTCATCATACCTGAAATTGGTTTTCAGCTATGGACTCATCGTAGATCCCTGGGGGCCAAAGAAAGCGATAAAAGCAGTTTATCGAGAGCACAGTCTTTGTTTCTTATTTATGCACAGAATGTGCATATTTTATTTAAACAACGTCCAGTAGATTTTCACTGAACTTGTTTAGCTCAGACCAGAGCTCCTTCCTAAATTAACAAGAATCTGTCTGCAGTGATTACCGGCCATATTTTTTATGACAATCATATTTTTTTGCATGCTCCAGCAGTCGTTAGGGAGAACGCTGAGTTTTAGATACAGTCAAGTCTGGTTAATCCATTGTAATTTGTACGTCTCTCTGTCTAGCAGATTTAACTGGTAACTAGTCTCACATCATGAGAGTAGCACCGGTGAGCCAGCTCTAGAGTTTTTTCTTTATCTAAGCAGAACAACACTTTCCAAATTGATTGGATTAACCAGGTATAGCTGTATTTAAATTACATGGAGAGATTAAGAATTATTTGATGAATAACCACATTAAAAAGATCCCTATAATGGAAGCATCCCAAATAATTATTTTGCCTTTAATCTGCAAATACAAGTGAGACTTCTAAGGAGCTTGCAGGGAGTTTTCAGGGAGACAGGATTCATGCAGTTAGTGTTTTTGATGCCTGTACTTGCCGTAGTGTCATCTCCCTTTTTCACACTGAGAGAAGGAAAAAGTGCAACTGAGCTGTTGAATTTCACCGTGAGTAATAACTAAGGAAAAAGCAAGGAGCTATAGAAAAAAATTCATTGCATAGATACCTTGTGTCACTGCCTGCTCACATCTGAGATGTCCTTCTGTCACAGCTAGGAGATTTTTGTTCTGTCTTCCCTCCCTAGCTGACTTGGTGCTCTTGGTGCTCACCTGCATCTGTTGCATTGTGTAGCTTTACTTGGAGAACTTGGACAAATTGCACTCCTGGAGTTCACTCCATGGAATGACTTAGAGCTTTAGCCATTCGGTCCATCTGGAGTCTGATTCTGTGTGTTGAGGTATCCACAAGCAGAGGATATGAGTTTCATGAAAGAGCAGAGCAGTATGAAAATAATGCAGAGAATAGCACAAGCTGCTCTGTGTGACACAGAAAGGGAACCTTCTTAGATTGGGACTAGATTGAGACTTAGATTGAGCCATTTTGGTATTTAGTGGACTAAAACTGAGGCTATGTTAATATATCTTAGCAAGATATCCAAGTTCTGCCTAGGTGTTTTCAGTTTAGCTGTGAAAGACAGTCCCCTGTCGATGATGCCTATCTGCTATCCTCATTGATTTCAGGTGAAACTAGGGCTGTGCAGTAACTTGGAAAATCAGTTCTTACAGCCTAAATGGAGTTCCTGTGCCCTTCTTTTCATTTATTATTTTGCTAAGCAGTCAGTCAAATGTAAGCCTGAATTAATAAAATTTGGCTAAATACTTGGTGAGGTCCTATTCCAGGGTCAGTTTGGTTCTGCAAGTTCTTTTTTTTTTTTCAGTCTAATACTTATGACAAAAGGCCTCTATGATACCTCTAGTTGTTAAATCTATTATTTTTTAGGGAAATAGTAGTTCCAGAAGAAGTATTATAGAAGTTCACTGAAATTCCTCTTTCTTCTAAAAGTCTATGCGTTCAGGTGAATTTATTACTGTATGGTAGCAATTGTTCAATGAGTGCATCTGACATTTAAGGATGCACTTAAGGATTTAAGGTAATAAGGAATTCCAGCCAGCAAGTGGCTCTGATAGCAAATGTGGTTTTCTTAACGAGTCAGTTATGTATCAGCAAATAGTGCCCCTCTGTGCCAGTATTTCACTTAGACATCCCAGGCATGTTATCCTATTTTTCCTTTCTCTGGCAGCTGAACCAGAGCTGTCACATCACAAACAACTTTTTTCTTAATATACACATCTGGCGTTGGCAGTTGGACCAACTTCATAAGAGCACATGATCATCATTCATTACAAGATTAAAAAGTACCCCATGGCATCATTGATGTTTTTTAACTTTGATCTTTTGCAGTGTGATTCATCTCAGTTATAAAACTTCTCTTTAAAGGAACACAACCGATGACTTATTAGAACCTTCGTTCTAAGTACCGTAAACATAAAATTATGCACATCTTTACAAAATGTCATTTACTTTGTTGCCAGCTTATCATTTTAAGACATGACATCATGCTTAAGGTCGTGAATTTGTAAGGCTTGTTTATAGGCGAGGCACTTTGACCTTCTGTTGGCAAGTTGACTCGAGGGAACAAATGCCGTATGTTTTCCAGCAGCAGTAGGAGCAGCAGCACCATGACAGATATCAAAATCATTTAGAGCCTGACATTAGGAGTGCTGAATACTCATGGCATGCAGTGACTCTGGGTGGTATTTTGAATGCTCAGCACTTCCAAAAGTCAGGTTCTTAAGTGTAAGTGCCATTTAGCTGGTGTAAGGCTATGCCTGTAGAAGCTTGCTGCTTTAGCTCTCTGTTATTATTCTTATTTTAAAAGATTTTAATAGAGACAGTGATGTCAGGTTGCTTTGGTAGGAAACTTGCCCATTTCTACGTGAGAAAAGGTAAATATCTTCTTATGATTATTCATTGGAAACAAATTTGTTTTGTGATTCTCTATATCAGGCTAACTAGATTACTGTTTAGGGACTTCTGCTGTACTGCACCGTCTTTGCGCTGTTCCCTACTGAGAGATGGAGTCTGGAGAGTGGGTTGTATATGATTATATGATCTTTGGGACTCCTTGGGAAGTCCTGCAGATATTTTTCCCTCCTCATGTCCCTTTTAAAACCTCTGCTATATACATATGGTAGCTAAGAGAGGTGCCTTCCAGCTGGGAGGGCTGAAAGATGTTTTCCAGAGAGCTGTGTTATCATGAGGTTATAACTGACCAAGGGTTATCACCACATCACTGTAAAGAAACTACCAGGCAAAAAAAAAAAAAAAAATCTTTGCCTAACCCTTCCTTAATGCTTTTGTCTTACCTTGCTATGAAATATAGAAATAAGGGTTTGTCGATCCATAGTAGTATGTTAGTAGTTAGTAGTATAGGAATTTGTCGTTCCATAGTGGTATATTTGCAGTANCCAGGCAAAAAAAAAAAAAAAAAAATCTTTGCCTAACCCTTCCTTAATGCTTTTGTCTTACCTTGCTATGAAATATAGAAATAAGGGTTTGTCGATCCATAGTAGTATGTTTGCAATAGGAATTTGTCGTTCCATAGTAGTATGTTTGCAGTAGCAGAGATCTCCTTCTTTCTGGCTGCTTTTGGTATAAACACAGGTCAGTAGGGAAATCAGAGGCAGGGAGGGAGAAGAAGCATCTACCTTTTGGGATTTTGCCTAGCTCCCAAAGGCTTCAGTTCGCCTCTAATTAAAAATAGCCTCGGGACGCACTGACCACAGTTCGGTATCTCAGCTTGAATGGAAAAGTAGCACTGAGCTTTGAACTGAAACTGTTTGGGTGGGAAAAAAAAAGTGCTTGATTTCATTCAGCCCGAGAGTATTTATCTGCCTCCGTAGCTCGTAAGGTACACGTGTGACGAAAGGTATGAGCAAACATTGCCCTTTGCCTGCGTGCACTGAGGAGGACAGCAAAAGTGAGAGGTGCTCCTCGGTCTTTGTATTAACTGTTTGGCCGACTGGCTTATGAAGCGCAGATAAAGTGATTGGGATTGTTGAGATTCCGAGACTTAAAACCGTAACAGTTTTTAGGAAGTTCTGTCTCTCTCTTCTTTCAAAGGCTGAGGGTGGAGGGATAAGTCTGGAGCTAGTGGAATGTGCTTTTGAGTAGAGCAGCTTTAAATCTTGCAGTATTTTTTTTTTTCTTTTATTTCTTTTTTCTTTCTTTTTTTTTTGTTGACTGACTGTCAGGAGCTGGGCTGGTGGCCAAGCAGGAAATGACACATCGAGAGGCATTTGTGTTGTGCAACATTTTGTGGAACTGATGCAAGGATACATTGTCTGTTTACGCATTCCTTCACTAACAGCCTGCATGGCAGTAATTTTATTCAGGGACACATGGCATGCTACAGCAAGGAGCTAGATCCTTAACATCTCTTTATGCAGAATTATCACAGCACTTAAAACATGCTGTGTCTCCCCAGTTTAGACTATTCCCTGGCTTGCCTTCAAAAACCACTATACCAGCCTCCTTCCTTCCCGAGAATATATTAAGAAGTGCCTTGTTTTTTTCGTTGAGGTAAGTTTGTGCAGTGCAGAGAGATATACTTTACAGAGCAAGAGCAAATTTTACTGACAGGTTCTCCTTTATCATGTCCTTTATATTATAGAAGTAGCTTAGCACCTAGTCAAGTGATGGGTTGCAAAAACTGACCACAGAAGTATCTGTATGCATGTTGGCACTGTCAAGAGATTTTAATTTAAACCAATGCTAAATACCTTGAGATAACATGAAAAAGTCCCAGATTTTCATCCAAACTGAAGTTCAAAAGTCTGTGACTCATTCCTGACGTTTTTCATGGTGAAAAAACTGCTGAAAGCAACCGGGTTATCTGAGGCTCTTGCTGGTGTCACTGAGAACAACGTAAGGCACAGGGGGCACTTTGTGGTGTGTGAGATGCTCTAGCGGCTTTGGAAAGCTTAGGGGTTCTCCTTATAGTGCCGCTGTTAAGACACGAAGCAAAACATGGTTGTGTGGCCTAAGAAGTGCTTGGCACGTGTCTGCTCTGGGATTTAGAGTGATTATCATTACCTTATTTGAGGCTGACTGATAGCGAGTGCCGCGGTGCGATGACCAGACGGGTGCCACGGGCGCGTGGTGCCTTGCTGTTCCTGATTTTCGTGATATGACACCAGACCCTTATTACAGTGTAAAATGCAAAGCGTAGTTTCACTCTTATCTTTTGCTGCGGGTTTTATTTCTGCCAAGGTGTGCTTTCTTAAAACCTTACCAAAGCGGGGAGTGGAGAAGAGCTCCTGCGTATTTCAGAGGCTTTAAGAAGCTTTGGGGAGAGTTTAGGTGTTCCTCGTGAAACTTGGCATGAGTTCCACAGACAGCAGTGGTTTAGATTTATCTCTGAGATGGGTGTGTAACCCACAGAGTGAGACTTCTTAGAGTTATCTCTAATGTGAATCTGATACGTGCCCTTGAAAGAAGACAATCGGGATGGCAGGGATGGTAGTTGCATCCCAAGGACTGGTCAGTTCTTGTTTTTCCACTAGAGAGGGGCTGTTAATGAAACCCACACGCCCAGGAGTGGGTGAAGACAGTCAAAAACCATTTCTTTTCCTGTGGCAATACCTTTTGTCTGCTGGGGGAGTGCGTAGGGTAAGATGAAAGCGAAACCTGCGCAGTTGGGTCGTGGCTTGTGCTCCGTACGCTGCAGTTCTGAAGTCTTAGCGATCTTCAAGACTCAGGCCAGCTCTCCCTAGGGAGGACACTGCAGTCTAGCGATGGTAGCTGACTCTGGATTAACTCTACAGCTAGAGAAAAAAATCCTTGAAAAGCTTATGGAAAACAAGTCAGAATATAAAATCATTCATGTTCACTCACGAGAGCAACCCTGGTTTGTATTTGTCAAGTGAAAACAGATTCTTTCCATTCTTTTATCAAGGGAACACTGCTTCAAAACAGCCTCGTCCCAGTGCTGTGGGCACGTAGGGTGACCATCACAGTGTCTTTTGATATTGAGTTATTGCTGCTTACCTACAAAGGACCTCTGCAAGCCACGGAGGAAATCGTGGCCCCATCGTGCCACACAGCACAAGGGTGTCTGGCCCTGAACTACTTGCAGTTTCTATTGAAAATATAGATGGGAAAAGGGATATAGCTGAGCCCATGAAGTCAATAGTAGACATAGGTTCATTCTGTGTCTCCATATGGCACAGAAGGTGAGGAAAGGAAAAGTGAAAGACATTTTTATAAGTCTGCAACACTATTCCACATAGGCACTTTGAAGGAAGATGTGTAAAAAAGCATTAAACTAGCTTTTCTCAGACCACTTTGGTCCCTTATATTCTTCGAAAGAGAATTTAAACATTTGGACCCTTTCACTTTCCAGATGCAGTTAGCTTGTTGCAGCATTGCAAACACTCCCAATAGCAGCTTTTTTGCTTAGATTTCAACATATCACCTCTTAAACCTCTCCCTCCGCATTCAAAACTGAGGAGAGAAGTAGGAAACAGGACAAATGTGTTTGGGAAAGGCCATGTCAGAGTAGTACACCTTGTGTTTATGTTGTTTTTTCCTTCCTAGGAATCCTAAAGTATTTTATAAACTTTATGTATTAAATCTATTTTTATTCCCTGTTGAAACTTTATTTTCCACTGAAACACGGTCATCCCAGAAGTGAAACACAGATGCTGATTTAACCAGACAAGGAATGCAGAAGAGGAAATGAAGAAGCATGTCATACTTAATTGAAACTTCAGGGAAAGAAACTTGGTAATGATCTCATGCTGCAGGATGTTTAGGGTGCCAGGAACCTTGCTCTTAGAAAGGCAACTGGGTTCTTTAATGTGTATATCTGCTCAAATGCACTATTACAGATCCCATCCACACTAGCCCAGCTTGCTCAGCGTGGTGCTCTCACTGCACTGAGGAGATAGCGGCTCTCTAGGCTCAGAGTGGCTTTCAGCTCTCCAAAAATTAGATATCTAGGCTAGGTTTCCTCAGTAGTGAATGAAGAGACACAGGCACTTGCAGAGAGTGATTCATCCCACCTATCTTAAATGCCTATCTCAGAAGGGAATGAGTTGCCCTTTAGACGTGTATGTCTCTTTCCATTGATTATAAATGGAGCCGGGATGACTGGTGTGTACTAGACAACCTGTATTTGAGATGGCTGAAGTCGGAGGAGATACATCGCGATCCCAGGGTGTACGTGTAGACAGCAGGCCCTGTGACAGCTCTAAATTCAGATCTACCTGAGTTAGTTTCAAAGCAGTAGCTCAGTTAGCGGGAGCAGTGCAGTCACATCAGCCGTTTGCCCAACATTGCGTAGGTGCTTTCTGCTGCGCTGTAAACTGCCCGTGCTACATGTCTGGCACTGTCAGGGTTTGTTTAAAGCTAACTTCGAAGTGTCTGTACAATGCTGCTCTCGTAATGAATGCATTACAGACATATCTTTCAAGAAGTGATGCTATCTACTAAGGCACCATTATCACTTCGTGCAGGATTTAGGTAGTCAAGTACTGCTGAGTTCCTACTTAGCTCGCCTTGTGTGAACTGCTGAGATTAAAACCCAGGGTTATGTAGCTGTAGGCACGGTGTTAAATGATTCTCACCCTAACTAAAGTATTGCAGTTGCATAACAAACAGTATAAAGGTGGTGATATACTTTATGGGTGTTACCTACAGATAACATTGGGGAACCCTTTTAAAGATTTTCCTAGCGCTGAGAAATACTCCGTAATGTTTCCAAAGTTCCTGCTTCATATCAGAATATATCACTTCTTCCTTCTTCTTCCAAAGTTACATGTTGCCCTTTCTCTTTTGGCTCAGGGATGTAATCTCTGCCACAGCATGATGCAAACCCTTTACCAGATTATTGCCAGCATGAATGTTTTTTTGTTTCCACCAGCCTTCAGACTCTCTGACATGCATTTTGTGAACTTTATTCCCATTGTATAATACCTTGCTGCTTTAGAAGCCCTACTAATTTCAATTCAGGATGCCAACGAGGTATTAACCAGGCTACTTACAAGCATAGAATCTGCTCTCTGCCTCTCTGTAATCCATGTGAGTAATGCCAATTAGCTGTCTGCTTCCTTGTATCTTCATACACTTTCCCATCTTGGATTCCCACACAAGTAGACACGGTCTGAAGTGTCACGTGTGGTCGGAGGCACTTGCTGGTGTTTTGTTTCATTGTCCCTTAGAGCTCAGTAGGAAAATCATCACCTCCACGAACACCACAGCAGTGCACTGTGGGGTCAAGGAAAGAACCAGATGACTCCAGCGTTAGCATTTGTACCTTAATCTGCTAGAAGACTCACGGTGCTTCAGATTATTACTTCACCCATTGTGAATCAGGAAGATAATTATATATGACATTTTCACATGCTTGCAGAATGTTCTTGGAAAGGAGCATATGCAGGTATTGTTGTCGTGTCAGGTATATAGATGCATGTTTGCTTCTAGATAGTAAATTCTAGACTATATTTGTGAAAGAAGCCCGATTTTAAACACGTTGTGAATCTTAGGATGCTTCAAAGGATCAGAAATCCAGAGAATAGCCACCAAAAACCAAAGGTATTTGTTGTAAGTTTAAACATAAGACCTGATTATTTCAACAGTATAAAAAATAGAAATGGCCTTAAGATTTAACACAGAATCCTTATGTGGTACAAATCATTGCTTGGGGGTACAGAGAATACTCTGTGTGGACTATATATTTTTTGCATCTGTAGAGAATCAAGGAATAAAACCTAGATGCTGATTCAGACTCATAGATAGCAACATGCTGCAATTAATCCAGTAATCTAAATTCACGTATAAAGTACTATAGGCAAATGAAATGCAACAGTTTACCAAGGCTGATTTCAAGTTTCTAGAATATTAATTCAATTAAAAAAAAAGTAATTTTTATCATTCCTTAGGTCTTTAATTACCATAAGCTTTAGATTTACGGAATTTGTTTTTTACTTTCATACTGGACATTTTTTTTGGCTTTGATGATCTGGGTTATGGGTTTTGGTCTTTTTTGATGTCTTTGAACAGTTGCTTTGAAAACCAGTGCTAAAGTGAAGTTGCTACTTCTGTAGGAAGAAGTGTTGAAAACAAGAGGACTCAGAATGTAAATGCAGATGTAAATTATTCAGTGTTTTAGTTCATCAGATAAGCAGTCAAAACAAAAATCTTCTTTTTAAGGACATATGGATAAAATTTTCAGAGATTCGGCGTGGATTCACTCCCCTTGACCATATTTGGCCAACAGCTAGGTATTCAGACCGTGTCTCAGTCATCTTTGGGCCCTTCTGAGGTTAAAAAAAGAGAAATACACCCACATAGGGTAGGATCAATCATCTTCTACACGTCTACAAGGTGCAATGCGGCCATCTCTGGGAGCGAGTGACTCTTCGCACTGACATAAGGGGAACCCAGAGCAGCGCAGCTGGTTCTTGGTGCCGTGCAGGCACCCAGATCATGTCCAAAGAGGCACCCGGGGTTACCAGCAGCTGCCTTCCTTATTGCAGCTGCACAGAACCTGGTAGCGAGGCCTCCTGTGAGGTCTCCTGCAACACCAGTATTTACTGCCTGGGGCATGGCACACAGTTGTAAGCGTCTCCGAGAATAAGGACTGCAGAATTAGAGCAAATGAAAGCTGCTCAGCCCGTGTATTCACGTAGAGCTTATGCTCGGGTACCAGNGGTTCTTGGTGCCGTGCAGGCACCCAGATCATGTCCAAATAGGCACCTGGGGTTATCAGCAGCTGCCTTCCTTATTGCATCTGCACAGAACCTGGTAGCAAGGCCTCCTGTGAGGTCTCCTGCAACACCAGTATTTACTGCCTGGGGCATGGCACACAGTTGTAAGCGTCTCCGAGAATAAGGACTGCAGAACTAGAGCACGTGAAAGCTCAGCCCGTGTATTCACGTAGAGTTTATGCTTGGGTACCAGTCCGTTTTACTAATTTCACTCTTTTTGAGTGAACGACAAGGATGTCCACAAAAGGGAAACCTGAATGCGTTTGGCTTGTAAAATGGTCTGTGTTGTAGACAGGTAGGAGAGAGTACTGGGAATTTGGTGTAAAAGGGAACAAGTTATAGAAAAAAGGCATATTACGATTGAATACTTTACTTAAATAACAGGAAAATAATAACACGTTGGCAGATAGAAATTACTGACTAAAAGGGCAGATGCCTCTAGCTCTAAGTCTTGCTGTATGTACACGCTGCAGACAAAAATTACAGGAGGGAAAGACCATGGCTGAACACCCAGAAGTTGGGAAACATTGGGAATGCTGTTGTCTGTGCGGCTGTAATTCATGCCTCATGTGTGCGCGATGGAACAGTCCTTCACCATAGGCACCTGCGTTAATGCAGAGAGAATTAAGTTCAAAAGTATTCGTTAATTCTCGGCACTCCGTTTGAGGCACATGGGATTTTATTTTTCAAAGATCTTAACAGTATGTAGAGTTTTTTACGTTCAAAGTGCAGCTCTGCGGTCGGGTTAGAAGTTAACTCAGGGCTTCTGAAGAAGAAATATGGGAACCTCCTATCAGGCACTGAGATATGTATTAACAAACACACAGCTGATATAACCTGTGAACATTTTGTTTTAAGCGATTTAACTATGATTACAACAACAACAAGAAAAAAAGCGCGTGGCAAAAGCATGAAATCTGTGGGCCAGCAGTTAGATATGCTTGCCAGGCAAGGGATCAAACCTTCAAAGCTTTTAGCTCCCAAAATCTAAGGAATTTCCACTCTCTGATTTTTTTTCAAAGGTCTATAATTTTCCAAAATCTGCCTGGATTGCCTTGGAGAAGGCAGCAGGCACGCTGCTGGGGGAAAAAATAATCAGCAACCTGCGGGGCCAAGTTTCAAGTCTCCTTTCCAAAATGCAGGGACAGAAAAGCTCCTTGAAGAGAAGGTTGCCAAAAAAATGGTTTCTGAGGCGCTTCGTGGGGCAGGAGAGCGCGGCGGGACCCGGCAGGGAGGGCAGCGAGTCTGGTGAGAGAAGCGGGATCCCCTCGGCCTGCAGTTTTGGAGACTCAGGGCCGGCGGGCGCCGGCGTTTGGCAGGACTCTGCTTCCCCATCCCTCGAGGCAAAGCCTGGGGCACGTTGGCTTCAGCGCAGCTGGCACCGTCCGCGCGGGCGCTGCGGAGCAGGGGCCGCTGGAGATCGGGGCAGCGGGTCCCGCTGCGAGCGCTCCTGCGTCTGCAGCAACCCGCGGCCGTGCTGCTAGGTTTGGGGGTTTATTTGCTTCTGAAAAGGAATTCTTTTATTTTTTTTTAAATTCCATATGTTTTAGAACAACAAACACAGGAAATGAGCATTGAAATCCCTCTCCAAACTCTGCCCTAAATATCTTGCGGCATCGGACGTGCATTAGTTTATATGGGGTCGCTTTACCTCAGCTACCTGAATCCAGGCACTGCCCGTACTTTGGGATTGGCAAAATTGTGACCTAGGGTTCTGGCCTGGGTGCAGCTGTAGGCAGGGGATGCTCAGAAAGGCTCTTCAGGAGGGGTTCACAGGGGCTCTGTGCAGTCAGGGCCGTATTATCAGGCCCCCCACAAAAGCAAGCTGAGCACACCTGACAACTAGAGGTGCATCTAGAGGTAAAGTCTTTCATTATTTTCTACACTCTGATACAAACCCGTGAAAAAAATGCTTTCTATTTCAACTCATCCTTTGCATTTGGGTGGCAAAGAGCTGCTGAAGGTGTTAGATCCATTTAGCTGGGAGCTCGTCACTGCTCTTAAACCCCATGAATTGAACGAGCTGGTCGAGAGCACCCGGTGTTGCAAACTCGAGATGCAAAATGTATAGAAACGCCTTCCCTGTTTAAAGCAGGCAGCTGTTACTTGCAGATCGGAGCTCTCCGTGGCTCTCGGTTCCTATGAGGCAGAGGAGACCTTGCACTTGAAGGTGTTTCGGCCTTTCAACACGCTCCAGCTGAGTCAGAGAGAGAGCACGACTCGGTTTAAGCTTTTTCTCATTTCTTTTACTGTCATGGGGTTCCCATCCTTAGGAGCCAGGCAGCTTGAGCGCTGAAAGAGAAGTGTTGTCAGGAGAGTGATTAAAGCTGGGATTGATGTGGCCGGAGCCAAGGTTCAGTAACCTCCCTGGGCCCCTGCCTTAGCGGTATGTCACATACAGTAGCTTTACCATGAGAGCAGAGCCAATGTGGTTTTTATTGTCTTGTGCTGCCAGAAGATGTTGACCCCGGAATAGCCGCACTGGGTGAGCCAGCAGGAGAGGAAGGCACTGCATGCTGAAAACCAGTTATGTGCACTCTTTAATTTGTCACTTAGGGATAATATCTTCTTACATTTACATTTTTAAATTGGTTCTGTGTGCCCTGAACTATGGTCCTAGTGTCCGAGTTGAAAACTTTTTGGTTTGATGAGCTATTGAGAAAAGAAACCCCAAATCCTCACTTAATTGATGTTCACTATGCGGAACAGTTTACAGTTATGTGAAGACTTCATATTTTTATAAGAACACGAGTTTGGGGAGAGATTAGATTTTTGGCTACATGCAGCATGAACAATCCCTTAAAAGAGGATGCTGTCAAGTGAAATTTGGCCTAAAATTCAAGTAAAAAAAAAAAAAAAAAAAAAGAATTTTGGCATAAAAATAATCTGGTCAAAATAAAATGTTTTTTTTTTGTTTCCCCAACATAAATTCCATTAAAAGAAAAGCCAGAGCCATCAAATGCTTGAGATCTCCCATATGGACTGCAGAATAGTTTTATATTGGAGCACAATGCTCATTTTTGGAGTGTGTCTGAGACAGCTCCTGTTTTGGAATCCTACTCGTGTCTTCCTTGAACGGCACTTTAAACTGTATGTAGCGAGAGGCAATGTTAGCCTATCTGGAACATCAACGAAAAAGTTGTTTGGTGGAAGAAATGTTTCTTTTTCAAAGAGAACAAGATGGTCCTCCCCTCCGCCCCGTTTCTTCTCCTGTTTGCTCTCATTTCAGGAAGTGGTGAAGGCCACCTCTCCATGGCCAGATGAGCAAGGCACGAATATAGGAGGATGGCTCGGTGGCCAAGCCGCTTGAGCACTGGTCTCCCTAGTCTGTAGTCTGGTGTTTTGCTCCGGTTTTGGCTTTGCTTTTGAAAATTCCACTGTGCAAATGTCCAAATTTGCTGACATCAGTGGAAACTGGGTGCCCCTTTCTTGAGGCCTCAACTGCTCTCATGGGAAGGAGGCACTGGCCAACCCCCGGGATGACATGAATATGTAACGGGAAGGATGGTGAAGATCAAGGTATTTGCTCACTGGAATGACTCTGTTCTTCCAGCATATTCATATCTGAGATATATCACCATATGACTTAGAAGGCCTCAGTTTCCTTTGATGAGTGGATTTTTTTTTATTATTTATTTAGTTTATATACTCTATCCTCAAGACAGGAAGAAGTGACTGAGCACTGGAACAGGTTACCCAGAAAGCTTGTGGAGTCCCCATCCTTGGCCAAAAGCCATCTGGACACAATCCTGAACAAGGTGCTCTAGATGATCCTGCTTGAACAGGAGGGTTGGACAAGATGATCTCCAAAGATCCTCTCCAACCTCAACCCTTCTGTGATGCTGTGCCTTAGTTATCTGTCACATGAGCTCAGAGCTTCAACCAGATACTGCCATGCTGGGTTGCTGTGTTAGAGCAAGGTCTTTTGCCCAGACCCCAGACCAAAACTCCTCCAATTCCTTGAAATAACTGTGGGAAGTGAAGGTGACTCACAGGAGGCAGCCTCTCCTTAAGACAGTCCTTATCCGGCCATTCAGAGACCGGCGTAGTCACTAGCTCCTACAGACCAGGGAGAGGAAAAACAGACAAATGAGGAAATCTGAAAAAATGAAACTACTCTAAGTAGCTAGTTTTTCTTTCTACATTTATTTTACCCTGCCAATTACCAACTCCGTTGGTGTCGGCATGATCAGGAACATATATTTTCCATCAGCTCTCCATTTCTGGTAAGGGCGAGTGTCTTGGGGGTAACGGAGGGCACGCGCGAGCGCTCGCAGCCTCCTGCTTCAGCTGGAATAGGAAAACCAGCTTGACAAGAAGGAACCGCTGCGACAGGCAGCGGAGGTTGGTGGGATTTTAAACAAATCTCCTTAAGCAAGAATGAAAACAAGCTATTTAGCGCTCATTAATGTCTCAGGTTAAACTCTTGAATAATTTGTCATGGTTAGGCTCTTTCAGTTTCATTGGTGCTTTTCTAGTGACTAACGAGATGACAGCTACGCATGCTCCTCGGTATGCCTCTGCTCACAATAGGGTTGAAAATTGTGTATTTGTTATTGATGTCATTAAAGTGATGGATTTGAGCTCGGTTTCTGAGGCAGTCGACTGGGTGGTTAGGACTAATTTCTAGCAATGGTTTTGGAGGTTGAAACCAAAGTGTGTATAAAAGGAAATGTTTCTTCTTTTAAGCAAATAATTTGAACCCAGATGAATGAAATTTAAGCAAGTGGGCATCAACTTGAAGTTAATTTTGACATAGTTGTCTGGAAATCATCACCAATTAAAATATTTTTATGAGCTCAAATGTAGCATTGTCTTTTGGTGCTTATGTAAGAGGGGAACAAACTGCTTGTTTAACCCCAGCCTTGAGACTACTGGCCAGGATATACGACTGAAGTCACAGCCATGCGGTCCTTGGCAGGCCCAGCTTTGTGGGGTTAAGGCAGTTCCTGCATCTGAACCGAGGGAGACGTAACTTAGAACAATTCCCTTGTACCACTCAGGATGTACGAATCATTTAAAATGCATCTCACCAAATACACTTGGCATTTTTCTGACTAACAGAAAAGGCAGCCTTAGTCATTTGTGTCCACTTTTGTGGTGAGTGGGGACTCCTGCTATTGCAAAAATTCTGCAGAAGTTTACAGGATTTGGACGTGCGAGGGGACGGGAGCAGGTCTGGAGTCCCAGGTCAGAATAAAAAAGGAATCCCTTGGGTTGTTATGATCAGCTTCTTTCATGTGCTGCTCCAGACTGAATTGCTGGTGAGATAGGTACTTAATTTGTACACACACCTTTCACACCTGCACATGAAGAGAGCCTTTGATGCCGAGTGCTGCATGGAACAACAAGATGAGTATGTGCAGGTTTAAAAGGATACCGCACTCAAATATTTTTATACCTTTTTAGACTCTGGACTTTTAAAAGAATAATGAAGGCCCTGTCTGATGCAGAGGATCTTTCTCTGCGTTGTGAATTTGGTGTTTCTCGTGAGAGCACCCTTGTTTTTTCTTGTTTTTATATAGCAAAGAGAGTTGAAATGTTGACAACTTCAGTATAAAGGTCTGTGCTCTGTTTCTAATCACATTTTCACTAATTCAGTGAGAAGAACTTTAAAATTTTAACATTTTCTATTTGTGTTTATTTGCATTTTCTTTTATTATGCCATGTGCCTGTATATAATCTACATATACGTGCGTGCATATGTATGTCTACATATATATAACTCTCTCTATAAAATAATGTGTGCTTGTGAAACTAAGCCTATCATAATTTTGTTTTCCATTCCTTAATTATCGTCATTTGATTCTTGTGCCGTAGTGTAGTTCTATCATTTGGGCTCAAAACACTGTAGACAGATGTTCAAATATTTAAACACAAACAAAACTGTTTATATTTAACTTACAGAGTCATTATAGCTCTGGTATGTATGCATGGAATTTACCTTGCTGTGAAGTGCTACCACTAGACCTATGCACCACTTGAGTTTGAAAGAAGGTAGACCTGAAATTGCACTTAATTTCAGCCTTCAGATGAGTCCACACTGAGAAAATTTCAGGGCTTAGATGCACAATCAAGTTACAGAGATGAGTGCGTTACCGCACAGGTAGGAGTTTTTGGCCCCCATAAATGTAGGTTAATTTGATGTAGCTTAGTCTTCAAGAAAAGAGGCCAAAGAGAAGCAGAATCGCTGTGCGTTTGCCATGAGTCTGAGACGTGGTAACCTCATGTGCTCCAGCAACGTGGCTGTGTAGCTGCATGGTCCTGTGTTAGCAAGAGACAAGCCGGTTTTTGGAATGTTCCTGACATTTTCATTTAGAAATTAGCTGTTGAATCCCATAGTTTGGTTTTGTGCACTTGAATAAAAACACAGTTTTTCAGTTCTCCCCTCTCTGCAGAGGAACAAAGCAGGAACTGTGTTATTGCTGTTTTCAGAGGTGGTCTCAAAGCAGAAGTGATTTCATTTCTCTGTCTGGGAAGAGCCCTATCTTTAAAGAGATTTTGACAGGTATTTCAGACCTTAAATTTTACCAGTCCTGACTCTTTAGGTGTTCTGCCTATGGACAAGTATCTTGCATTTACCTTGAATTCTGTAATTCCTGCAGTCTATAGCATTTCCTAGATAGCAGCCAAGAGCCGATTTAAGAAATTTCCTTGGAAATCCCAGTGCAGTCCCTTGCATGCTCATGGCCGGGGGCATCGAGGCCACGCCAGCAAGCGGCACCGCGGAGCGAACACGGCCCGAGCGCCAGGCTGCTCCGTTCGTCACCGCGACGTTCGAGGTGGCTGCGCAAAAGGAAGTGATCCAGCTCACGCCGCTTCCGAGCCGGGGCACGCGACAGCTCCTTTAGTCATTGCACCTCCAGGCGGGATTTTCTGGTTGCAGTCATCTAGCAAGCCCCGTCCCTACCTGTACTATCACTCTGATGTCCCTAAAAACGTTTAATTCTTATCATACATACGGGAGGTCTCTGAGTTTTCATAAGCCTACACGGGATAACCCACTTCCTTCTGGATTAAGGTAAGATTTTTGGAGGCTGCATGAGCACGGTGTGCATCAGCGTGCCGAAACTCTCCCGTGCTTCCAGAGCCTCTCGGTGCCGAGCAGGCTCTGCAAACGGACAGGAACCGGGTTTCAAGCGGAGAGTTTTGCTTCTGCTTCATGAACAGAAAGTGGGCTCGCCAAAAGTCAGTTCCCATTAGCTGAGCTGCTAAGTGAGATTTGTTTTTTGAAGCATGATTTAGAAATGTATGGTGTCCATCAGAAAATGCTCGCCTCAGTGAGCTTTCCAGCAGTGGCAGAAAAGCATGAAGGAAGAGGCTGTTGACGGGAAAGCAGGCTTCCTTTAATCTGAAATTCTACAACCTGACATTAATCAGAGGAAAAAAATGCCTGTTTATCTATCTGGGCTCATTCATTTCTGCAGTCAAGTTGTGAATAGTTTGCCTCGACCCATTTCTAAATGCATTTCACCAATGCAGTTGCACCAAAATCACTTTTCACTTTTGCTCCCAGCTTTGCACTGATCTTTCCTGTTGTCTTCTGTAAGTAACAAGCAACAGCTCTGTTTTGCTGCTTCTCCAAGATACCCATATAAATATATCCCAAACAGAGCCTCTGGTACTTGCCAACCTCTTCTTTCTTTAGCAACAGCGTGTTCACCAGAGCAACGTGGGGTGCCAGGTACGTGCGCCTGTGCATTGCCGCGTAGGGGTGGCTCTCCAGGGTGCAAGCTCAGGTGGAGGAGCTGCAGCTGGGGACGTGGTGAAACCTCCCCTGGTACTTGCAACCGCACTGGCACAAGCAGCTCACACTTCTGCTTCTGAGCAGATGAAGCCCGGCGTGCCCAGCTGCCCCTCATATCATACAAGGAAGGCAAAACAGCACTGTCAAATGGGTTGAGAAAACTGGGACTGTCCCAGCATTGCAGTTCTGCTCTAGTCACGAAATAAATGACTTTTCCTGTAGCTGACTTGCCTGGGAAGGCTCCCGGCTTGGAGGGAAGCAGAGCTTTCAAACTGTAGTTTTGTTTAAATGTGAGGTGTTACTAAAGGGAGAGCAAGGTTTAGTGAATGGGAAAAATCACCCCCAGCTACATGTGCAGCCGTTAGGAGAAGGAGGGAAGTAGCAGATAAGAGAAGGAGAGAAAAATGAGATGATTGAGTGAGAATGTAGAGGAGATATCCTTTGCTGTCTTTGTTTTTTTGTTTGCAGGAGGAAGCTAACAGAATTAAAAAGGGGAAGACAAAAGAACAGATTATGTTTGGAAGGATTCAAATGAGGAAAAAAAAAAGCAGGGAAAGAAATATGTAAATGCCACTTATTTGTGCTACTTGCTGATATATTGCTTCCCTCCTAGCTGTCCCATTAACAGACTTTTAAGTGCTCATTACGCCTGTACTGGTGCATCTTANTAAATGCCACTTATTTGTGCTACTTGCTGATATATTGCTTCCCTCCTAGCTGTCCCATTAACAGACAATCCGCCACCAACTTTTAAGTGCTCATTACGCCTGTACCGATGCATCTTAACGGCATCGCCTGGTTGAGGCTTAGGGATTTCTGAGGCGTGGGAAAGAAACATAACCTAGAGTGATCTAGAACTCACTAATTAACCCTTAGCAGAGCTGGTGGGAAGAGAAGGATGTCTGCCAAGCCCATAATTTCCAAAGGGATTGATGAGATGTCCATGAAATTATTTTTTCATTATGGGCGCTTTCCTGTACACCTCAGCATAGGGCCAGTAGATCCCTTTCCTTCTGAAGGGGTTTCTGGCCTCCCAGAGGATTACCTATTGATATTAACCTATCCATTTTATGAAGATATTCATTTGATGAAGCAACTATTTAACACCCTTTCTCCCCAGTCTGTCATTGAGAAGTAAGCCCAAACGTGCATATAGAAGTATCATTGGGGTTAAAAAGGCATGCTCTATGTTTGGGTATGGGGGAAAATCTTTTTTGGTTCCTTCTTCTGGAGCCAAGATCAATGGAAATCCCCATCAAGATAGGGAGCAATATTTCTCTTGAGCCAACAGGCCGTGCCATTTCAGACAAGACCAAGGGAACACTGGTGTTTCCAGAAGTTTTGCCTTCAGGGTGTGGTATAAAAGTAAGGTTGTTATCACCTGTGGTCAGAGATCTCATTGTTGACCCGTGAATGCCAACTCTAGGAGCAGGAGCTTTCCTTTATGCTTCATCTGATTAGCACGGTTTTACATAACTGTTAAGTTCCTAACTTCTGTGCAAATCCCCAAATTTCCTGCTATTATTCATTGGCAAGGATAACAGCTCTTATTGGTCATTGATAAAGCGCTGGAGATTGGTTTTACCGCTAAACTAAGATTGACTTCCAGCGTAGAGGAGGTTCTGCCCCTCGAGTCAGAAGGTGACGTTGCCCTGCGGGGCTGCAGAGGTGAATCTTGCATCTTGATGAGACAGAAGACGTTGCCTCCTTGAACTTTTAGTTCAACTGTCAGAAAGTTGAATCAATTTATAGCATGAATCAGTGCTCCTGTGCAATTTTCCTGTCCTTTTCGGGGCCTTATTGAAAACCTCAAAACCACTACGGGTAATTTCCCCAAGATCCACTTTAGATATTTGTGACGTATAGCGTGAAGCGTAGGTGCAGCTGGACAAACCCAGGCTCTCTTTCCCTTTTCAGCATTTTCCTCCCGTTTCAATGAATAAAACAGAAAAAAACTGCCACCTCTCTTCTCACAGAACCAAGCACTAACTAACAAGAGATATATCGGCCCAGCTCTTGCTTCTGTGGGAGCTTTGCCATGAGGTCAGAGGAGAGCAGCATCTGGCCATGGGTGATGCTTATAATCTCTCTCCACCTCCTTCCACCACACCTCAGTTGATAAGAAACTTAACCTCTGCTACCAGGGCAAGATACCTTATCACGTATGCAAAACTCACTAGTGTCCTTTACTACAACTGCTGTCGCACGAAACGTTGGACCAAAATTAAGGTTTTGCTTGAAAAACAGGCGATTTGGGCAAGAGAGCATTGTTAAAGGCAGTTTGGCCCCAAATATCTTCACATAGTGTCATCACAAGGATTGCGAGTGTTATGCGCTGTGCTGAAAGCCGCAACTGGAGCATTTTGCAAGGACTGGACTTGCTGGAAAGCACTGCAGCCTTAACGAACCCATTTACTTAGCTGCATTAGGAGGGGCAGCTTTGCAGTGATGCTAAACAGAGGCCACTGCCCTTCTCCGATGCTACCAAAGATGAAATAATTTTGTCCTAAGTTGTGTCCAAGGCAGAGCTGAGAGTGAGATCTTCCTGGACTGTGCAATGTGTAGACACATTGTGATGGGAGAAAATACCCCCAGACTTACCGTGTGAGGGACTGACACACCGGAGGAAAGCGAGGAGCCGGCCCTGTGGAGCTCCTGCCTCCCAGCACGGCCCCTCCGCAGCCGCAGGGGCTGTCAGCAGCAGAGCCGGACAGTTTAGAGATGTTTTTTTTCCTATTTACGCGGCTATAATTTCTCTGTAGCATAAATGTTGAAAATGCCGCTCGAAAAAAAGATTAGAAACATATTTCCTGCCCGGCTTCCTGGCTGCTGAGGCCACACACGTGCAGCGAGGGCCATTAACCGTTGCAAGGCAGCAGTGCAAGGTGCTCCGCGGCGGCACCGGCCGCTGTCCCTGCTCCGCTTGCAGACGGGTAAAGGGACAAGTTGGTCCCTTGCTCCCAGCAAGTGCGACTCCGTACCACCCCCGGCAGCCTGGCACGCTGAAGGTATTCGTATGCTTTGCCCCGATTTAATTGGATTTGGGAGTCTGAAACACAGCGCATTTGCTCGTTTCGTAAAATAGCTACCGTAGCTCAGACACGGTTGCCGAAAAAAAAGCCAGCCTGATTCTCGTCCAAAAGGGATATTTCCATGCTTGAAGGGTGGTCTCCCTTCTCCCTTTAAAGTGTTCTTTAGTCATTGTGTGCCTTGGTGAAAACCTCTGTTTTTACAGTATTCGTGTAGTTTGCGTTCAGAGTTGGAGAGATGACTTTTTAATATTTTTTTTTTATTGTTTCAAGGTCAAGGCAGTTTCAGCTTGCCTGGAGCTTTACCTAGTGTTGGTTGAAAGATTGAAAGTTTCATCCTCTGGATGCAAACATGTGCAGATCAGGTGAAAGATCAGCAGCCCCGTGATGCTGGGAGCAGATCCTAGGCAGCTTCCAGGTTGTGCTCGGCGCAGGGTTTATAAGGTCCCGGAGAACTGAAGCACGTGCTGAAATGTATATTAAAGTTTTCTTAGACATAATGTGGGTCCCACATCCGTCCTTAAGTCTCCTGCTATTTCAGGGTCAAATGTTGGGTAAGAAAATGATTTTATGAAATGGCAGCAATGGGAAAAGTGTCGCTTTGTGTTAGCAAGAGAGACTTGTCCCCGGTTGCTGCTTAGCTGTTCCATCTTCTGGAGGCCTCAGGTTCAGTTTTGCTGAAGGAAATCACTACCGCAGCCTTATGCAGCGCGACAGGTGCTAATCTTCCAGGAAATACATCCTACATCCCACCCATTAAGGGAATTTTACATAAAAAGGTTTAATGTCTCTTTAAAGGTGTCAGCAGGCTTGGGAGGACCACACAGCTTGGGTTCTACTGCAAGTAATGGAGTGAAATTGTCTGCATAATTATTTTAGTTGGATTGAGGATCGACAGTCCTCTCTTGCTGCAGGAAATAAACCCCCTGTTAAAACCATATGGCAGCGTTCTCAGAAGCGATGCGATTACGGGGCCACTTCGCCCTCAGCTCTCCAGGCAGAGGCGGAGGAAGCTGTTGTGTTTGTGCGTTATTAATTCTTCTTTTTCTTGGGGAGCAGATAGAGAAATGTCATCTTCAGCGCCACGCGGGAGGGTGGTGACGCGCTTGTTTGCCTGCACCTTGCTTTTTCAGTGTACTGAAACAGCAGTAAGTGAGAACAACCTCTGTACGAACCTTTGAGACCCAACAGGAAGGTACCGTTGTGCATAGCTACCACAAATGCATAGTGAAGAAACCCCGTTAGAATGAGTGGTGCTCCAAGGCTGGGGTCATCTCCCGATTTTTAGCAGTTACAGGTGGTGGAAATGGCGTGGTCTTATCTTAACCAAGGCTACCTCACTCCTCTCCCTGGCATATCCCAGCTATGAGTGACTTCAGTGTCATTCGGTTCAAATGATGAGAGGTTTGATAGGATTTTGAAGGCAGGGGCCCTCTCGTTTCTAGAGCACAGGAGGACATTAAGAGTAGATGGGAAGGTGTGGAAAACACAGCACTTCTTGTTAGACAGGCACAGTTGCCTTAACTGTACCTTAATTTTCCCTTTAATTCAGCGACTGCAGCCCTTCTCATTCATTAGTTCTCTACAAGTGAATTTCCATTTATTTTGGGAAGATTACACCAGAATTAACCCGAAAGGAAGAAACGGACCTATAGCATTACTGAAGACTCTCTTCAAAACATTGTCAAACACTAATATCAAGTGTTGCCAAAGACAGCCAAGAAACATTAGCAAAGGAAAGCAAAACAAGCAAAAACACTTTTGCTCTGTCAAATCTGAGTCATGTGCAGCAAATAAATTATCACAACCATGGTGAAACAGCGAATATCGGGAATGGGGGCTCTGTGCAGAAGGTAAGTGCTGCAGTGTTAGTGGCACTGAGCTCTCTGTAGACTTCTAGCAAAATAAAAACCACCACCACCCTCTGCTTAAACCTAAACTTCCTTACAATATGTCTTGAAGTGGGGAAGTGTTCAGTCCCACTTTTTTGTTGCTGTCTTTTTGTTTTATTTGATTTAGTTGAGAGATGAGTTTTACTTCTGAACACAAGCAAGGCAAAACACCCCGCTAAAATACAGCCAATTTCTCCAGCATCAGTGTTGCTTGCTTTATTTTCATTTAGGCAAAAGGAGAACAATATTTTGCATTCAGTTTTCCAGTGCTGATTGATGGAATTAAATGAGGGTTATGCTGAAAGAATATTTGTCATATGTATCTACTGTAAAAGTTGTGCCTGTTGTTTCAGTGCACTTTAGTTTCTCAATAGGAAGAAGAAATAGATTTAAGGAGTACGTGACACAGTTAGTATCTAAAATTCCATATCAGAGGGCTTTGCAGACATATATAACTGTAACCATTAATGTGGGAGCAGATATATTATTTCTATGAGTCATGTGACATTAAAACCAAAACAAATAATAAGAATAAAATTTGTACAAGTTGTAAAGACTCCAGGACCAGCCTGTTTCCTGGTGAAGGCTGGGACTAAACCTCGGCTCGCCACTCGGGCTGGTGACTTGGGCCCGACACAATCCCACTTTTCCAGTTGTCAGTTCATCTGCCTTTATCCCATGAATTAAATGAAGATTTGCTGCCTCCAAAACAAAACCTGGGCAGAAAATCTTGCTTTAAATGGAATTAACTCATGAGATGATATTAATAGCACAGGGGCTGATGAGTATTTCAAGAATTTAAGTCCGTTAGTGCTATTTCTGCCTGTTTGAAGAGAGAGGCATGAAATATCCTTGCTGCTCTTTTGTTGCAGAGATGTTTTCCACTGGTGCACTCTCGTGGGCATTCAAACCTCACTGAAATAATAATAATAATAAAAAAACTGGTAGGGATGACTTGGGGTACCTGCCAATGATGATCCTACGCATGATCCTATGCATTTGCCTATGTTTTGGGCATCTATATAGCTGGACTGTATACATGCGCTTGCCTACATCTCTGAGAGATATAAAATTCCTAGCGGTGCCTGTGAACAGCTTGCAATTTCTATAGCCGGTTATTATAATTTCTATAACCGGTCTATAACCGGCTGCTGTTTTTTTTTATTCTCTTTTTTTTCCCTAAAAATATTGCACCCACAATGCCAGGCCCAAGCAGGTTCTGGTTTAGCAGTGGAATGAGGGCAGCACATGTAGCATGGTCAAAGCAAAGCCTGCGAGCACGTCTCACGGAGCAGAGACCATCGGTGGCATGTCCACAGTGTCCCCTGCGTGTTGGACCTCACCTCCATCAGGTCAAACATCCCGGCACTTTCTTATCTCTCCCTGCAAAACTGAGTGCAAACTTGGCATTCTACATGCTAAATTCATAGTGAAGTAAATCTTGCAATAGCCACGGCAAGGCAAAGAGATGCCAATGTTGTCCCAGGGGTAGAAGTGGTGGCAACCATGAGGCAGAAGGGTTAGTACTCGAGTTTCCAGACTACAGATCCTCGTGATGTGGGAGACCTACACAGACGCAGCTTGAACTTATCTGTGGCTTTTCACGGGAGCTGGAAACACCGGATGCTTTTGCAATATCAGCCCCACAGTTGTTAGTATACGTCGCCCGCCTTGACACACTCACACTAAAAATATTGCATACGTGACTGAAGTGAGCAGAGGCGATCACTAAGGCCCAGAACAGCAGGACTCAAGGAAACCTCAGGCGACCCAGTCCATTTTTCCTCTGAGGAAGTATTATATATTCTTAGGTCATCACTGACATTGCGCCAAATGCTTACAAGCCTCCAGAGCTTCCTTCCACTCACTCACCGAGTCTGGGGTTGGGGCATTTTTGTCTCGTTTATACTTAAAAAGGAGCTTGCTCTTATCGTGCATGAATCTCTTGCACCCCAAGTGAAGCCAGCTTTTTCCTGTTCTCTTCTCTGCTGACACTGAGATCATTTGATTATCAGTGTCTTCAGAGAGCATTTCACTCTTATCGTGTCCTCTCCTACTCTTCTCCTCACTAGACTAAACAAATGTGTTCCCTTCAACTTTTCCATGTAGGTCGTGCTTTCTAAATCTCTCACCATTCCTGTTCTTCTCTGGGTTCTCTCTAATTTGTCTCTATCTTTCTTGAAGGGAGGTGTCCCAAACTGGGTAAAGGAGTCCAGCTGACGTCTCACCAGTGTGTAATAATTATCTTCTATGTCTTACCTGCATCATTGTCATTAATCTTTCCTCAGAATAGTGTTTCCTTTTTTTTTTCTCCCCTTTTTTTTTAACTGAATTCTATTATTCAGTTATCTTACATGACTCACATGTAACTTGCAATTCACCCTATCCTTAGCTCTTTTTCAGCAGTGCAGCTGGCTAATCGGTTATTTATCCAAAGCAATAGATGTCTTTCCATGAATGAACTTCCTTTTTGCTCTGTGTCATTCTGCTGATTTCTCTATCATTTCTGCTGGGATCATTTTGAAAACCAGCCCCCCTGTCCAACATATGGAGAACTGCTCCCCACCTCATGCCATCGTGAGGTCTTATAATTTGGCTTTGCATTGCACCACCTAAGATATTAAAGAAAGTAGTGAATACTAAGGGACCAAGGAGCAGCCCTGGTGGGATGATGCATAAAATGCCTCCCAATCAGATCCCCATAGTGAGTCGGTGGGAAACCTTGTGATGCCGAAATCCTCCACACAGCCCAGGACTTTCATAGCACTTTGGCCTTTTAAGTTTAGAGGGTGTAAATAAGAAGAACGGTGTTAAGCGTAATTTTCGATGGGGAAACTACCAATTCTGTATACCTTTCAAAAGGAAGAAAGGGAGACATCCATCAAACTGTCATTACAAATTAGATGCCACAAACCTAAGCTCATGGAGCCGCCAGGAATCTGTAAACCTTTTAAAGGATACGCCTGCTTTTGACATTTAAAATAAAAAATCTTTATAGATTTTTGTGGAGAACGCTGATGGGCCAAGAGCAAAATGACATTTCTCAACTGTCTGACGGACTCCGCAAAACCGAGCGCACGGCCAGTTTTAGAAGCTCAGGTTAATTATTTCTGCGTTATGCCTGGGAACACATAATAGTTTGTCTGTTTTACTCGCTGAGTGGGAATAGAGGTTGGCCTGCTCCTTCTTTTTTTATAGCGGCTGCTGCATCTTGGCTTCTGCCGCCACTTAGCCTGAGTTGAGGTGCCCTTTATATAACAATAACTTGATACTACTCAAAATACTTGGCGCTGTTAGCACGGGAGAGGAATGTAATGAGAACACTTTAGCAGGTCTGAGTGTGAGTAAACGCCGGTAGTTTTGGAATGAGAGGGCAGGGTTTGCAGCGCGCGGCTCTCCCTCCCTTGGCATTCGCAGACGAGAAGAATATGCGGATTAACATAGTAGACTCCGTTTATTACACTTGGGTGGATAAAGCAATTATCTGTCTATCAAGGCTGCAGCGCATTGTGCAACTGCATTAACGTGGGCGGGTACGTGGATAAATGCTCCTCTGCCACAGAGGGTGCTGATACACAAGATAATCCTTCGCGTCAAACTTGTAAAGACTGTTTTCTTTTGGAGTTTATATCATGTTACCCCTGCGAGTGTAGATCGGAATGGCATCTTTTTTATTTTATTTTATTTTACTTCTAACCGCATTTTCAGGTTGCTGTGGCCATCTGAATTTTATTAGTAAGGTTATTTTTGAAATATCCCTCCTTCAGTCAAGTTTAAACAATCTGCTTAAAACCTGCTGCCCGGATATAAACACAGTAGTCTCCTAATGCAGCAAAACAATCTGTTGAAAGATGGAGTGCAAACACACACATATCCATCCCTTATTGCTTAACTGTTGTTCCTGCCATGCCTGAATTCCCGTCGCGACCGCAGCGATCGCTCCGTAAGATTCTCTTGGTTTTGGGGGGCGAGGAACAAAACCCAAACTGAAAAGGCGCCTTCTTGATGTCTAGAGAGCGGCGGGTTGCGCAGCAGCGTGCCACCGGAGAGGTCTTAGACTAGATTAAAGCTAAGCACCTTAAATCTGTTTTAATGATCGTGTTTACATCTCCCCCCTTCTCCTTCTTTCAAAGTAATCAGGTTTCGCAAGCGTTAAGAAAACCAGCCCCTCCTGCCAGCTGGAGGGAAGCCAGTTCATGCAGATTTTCTTCTCCCTCTCCAGCCCCCTCGCCCCCTTCCCTCGCCGTGATCTTTACTGCTCCTCGCTGCAGCAAGAGAAAGAAGTTGGCGGGCTCTTTAGAGACTGGGTACCTTTGCGGGGGGAAAAAATGCCTTCCTGTTCCTCAAAGTTATTGCGGGATTAGGCCAGGGATGATGGCAAAGTCAGGATGCGGAGCTCGTGTGCGGCTGCGAGGCTGCCCTCGCGCTCCCTCTTTTGCCCATATGCTAAAAAACGGAGAGAGGGGAGGACGAGGGCAAGAGTGTAACAGACAGCAGGGAATCAAGGAGGGATGGAGGCTGGCGTGACACGCTCTGTTTAGACGAGCTGTGATGCCACGATGTGGTTTCCCAGCACACGGATTCGTGACGTCTGTGGGTGCTGGGGAAGGGCGAAGGGAGCGTTTTGGAGCGAGGGACTCCCCCCTGCTCGGTCCAGCCTGGCCACTTGCACGCTGGTGTTCACAGGGGACCTCATGTAGCTTTGCTGAGCTACATGACCCAATCCGAGGCAGAATTCAACAGCTCTTAGAAATGAGGGGAGAAAGTTTAGCCCATCAAATTGGCCAGTTTTGCTGTGTTAATGCAACTTTGTGCAAGCTTTCAGACCCGCTTAGCTCCTGCCACCTGCCCCGCGCTGTTCCCTGGGCATCTGCAGGAGCTCAGAGCGCTTCTCCCGGCTGAGGCCAAGCAGTTTTTACCCCCTGGATCGTGAAGTCTTGGGAGNAAAAAAAAAAAAAAGCGTTGATAGCACTTAAAGTTCTCAAAAGCTTTGCAATGCTTTCCTGTTTTTATTTATTTATTTATTTATTTTCATTTCCCTGCAGTAGTTTCAGGTACGGGCCTTACCTGCTTTGGGTTAAACACACATCCTTTTTGAAAACAAAAAGACACAAACTCTTGATTTCTATCCGCGTCTGAGTGGCTCTTTCTGTGTGTGCAGCTAGGAGAATAGCTCTTCAGTCTCATGCAAACTGATGCCCTTAGCTATTTAAAATACAAACATCTTTTTTTTTTCCCCTCCATGGGCTGAATTAAATGTAGTGACTGCACCTATGAAGCTCCTTGTTTTATGAATTCTAAGAACCTTTCCTATGCGGAGCCTATGGCCTAATTACGTAATTATGTCTCTTGGGTAGATTATATTTTTCTTCTCATAATTGTGTCTTTACCCAAGAGACTGGAAGGGTTCCAAACTTTCCACTTTCTTGGGTAAAAAATGTTTGACTCTTGTTTGCATTTTTTTTTCTATGGGGTGGGGGGTGTCACAAGAGTCACTCTTTGGACTTTTGTTGTTTTTCCCCTTGCAAAGAGCTGATGTGCTGCTTCTGGGCTGCTGCTGATTTATGGCTCTCTTATTTTTACCTCCGGAGCACAGATAGACTCTGCTTTGGAGCTGCTTCTTGCTGAAATGATGTATCGCCGGGAACTTGTAGCAGAACAATGAGCATCTCGGGTTCCTGCTGAATGTGCAGCCTCGTTCAGCAGCAGCTCTTCAGGAGCCCGAGGCTCAGTTCTGAACTCCTTTGCTCTGGCATAGATGTAATTCCTTTGACTTCAGCTTTACAAGGCTGTACTTGGGTTCCAGATCAAGCCTGTATCAGCTGTATCTCATCTGCAGTATCAAATGGGACAAAATGTAGGAAGATATCCCAAGAAACTTTAGGGAGAACCTATGGTGAAATTCGGGATAATATATGTTGAAATTAAGAGAACATCTCATCTGTCCTCTCCATGGTGTGAAACTGGCTTCTGTGAGTACCCAGTATGGCCCTAGTGCATTAGTATTAAAAGATATGTAGGCAGTGTGCTTGTCTCTAAGGTACGTATCTATAGGGTTAGTAGAGAAAAAAATGCCCATTTTTTTCCCCTTTCAAGTGCTCAACCTGTGGTGAACGTGGGAATAATCAAAACTTGGGCTCTTTGGCACAAGTTGAGGTCAGAGAAATCCATTTTGGTTGCAGTGTCGCAAAGGATGCGACTGCGGCAGGTGAGAGCCTCGTCCCTGCTCTCCCGACACGTGGGCATTCCCTTGACTTCCTCACAAAGACACCTGCCTCCCACGGTGTTATTTTGTTGTCGAGACAAAAGTGAGAAAGATAGAAATGGGCGATGACTGAAAATAGCTAACCCACTTGAGAGCGATAAAAACATCTGCTGACAATGTGGTAACCAGATCTCCTGGGTATCAGAAAAAAACTGGTGGGTGGTGCACAGGGTACAAAGAGAGGGAGTCCCTGGATGTCAGCATCTGGTGAGGCCACGTGCAGCACGATCTGATGAGCTTTCAGTTCCACACCCACAAGCTGGGAGATAAAAACGCGACGCCCCTCCTCCGCGAGGAGGTGAAACGAATCCGGAGGCCTCCACGCAGCATTTACATTCTGCAAGTCAGCCTCTTCGGGGCCCGATTTGCCTGTTGCCTTCTCGGGCGGCGTGGTAGAAAGGCGGCGAGGAGAGCCCCGCTCGCGGCCCTTTCCAGTTACCGCATCCAGCAGACGCGAGGTCGCGTTGCTTTGATCTGGGAGACATTCCTTCGTTTAGCTTAAACTGAAATGATTAATCTGGAGCTGAAGCCTCCTTACATCTCCTGCCACGGCTGGAATGTGATAATTTAACAATAGGTTGCATGTGTGATTTTAACCCCTCCGAAGCATCGGCGTGTTCAAGCAGCAGCGCAGCCACTTGTCTGCCTGGCTGCAGTTTGTGTGGCCTCTGGTCCTCTCTGTCACTGCTGATTTCTGGTTCTGTTCATGCAAAATGGCCAAAATTGGTGCTACAGTGGATTAATGGAGATATTTTTTGTCACCAGAAATGGTAATATGCAGTCTGGTGTTTGGTTCAGAATAGCTGAGGAGTGGTAGGAGACAGGACTATTACTTGTTGTCATTTTGGTGCGATTCACAGGTTTCTTTTCTAACATTATGTTTTATGCTATGACCACAGACAAATCCGAACCACTTGTATAGCTTTTGTCCATCAATTCTTAACTATTTTCCTGTCTTTCCTATGTCCTTACCTGTGACCATTTCAATGGCCCCTTGGTCCCATCATTGCTCAGTATATTTTGTGAAAATCTCATCTTTTTGATTTTATTAAAAAAAAAAAAAAAAGATTTTGTTTCTGTAGCAAAGACTGCCTGCAATGAGAAGTATTTTGTCCCCTCTCCCATTGCGCAAAATCTTCTTTGTAATGGAAGAACTGGCACTAAATGCAGCACTAAAATGCCATGTTGCCTGTAGGACTATCCTACTGCCCTAAATACTGATATTGGGGTAGCCCTAATGTTACTTTATCCTATTCTTCATATAGCTTCATCCTACTTTTTAATGTCATTGCTGCTGCAGCGACTTGCCGATCCTCACTGAGCTATCCCCACTATTCCCCAAATGCTTTTTCCTGAAATAAAATTATGTCTCATGACTGAGACCGAGGAACACAGCTTTTCTCCGCACACTCTCCTGGGATCAGGAATTTCTCTGTCAACGGACACATACATCAATGCTGAGATGAAAAGCAGCTTGCAGAATGAATTTTAAACATGTATCACATATTTCATTGCTTCTGCTTATGTGCTGCTTGGAAAACCTTTTTAGAGTGTTTTGGCGTATACCCCTTGGCTGCTGCTGGCTGTTAAGAGGATTTTTGCACAGGCATCGGGGCAAGAGAGTTACTTAAGGTGCTCGCACTTCCTCGTGAGCCCCTCCTGAACGTGAAGCTTTTGTCCCATTTCCTAACAACATTCAACGTGTGCCATTTTCGCTGGGGGACTGTGGCTTCTGTCTCTGGATTGCTTTGTCACAGCAAGACTATCTGTTGCAGCCTGAAATTTTAAGGCTGCCTTTGGCCCTTTGCAGCTTCACGGATGCCCGGGGACTTTGGATTGGAGGGGGGGATAGGATCAAATCCCCACATCTCCAGGTGATGTCTGTTCAGCTGCGGGAGCTTTTCTTCTTTCTTCACTTCCCTACTTAGATAGGGGAGGTCTGCTGTCCTCAACAGCTGCTGATTGTCTTGCTGGAGTAGATCTAGCTAAGTATAAGTACGACACATAATTAAATATAACCTCCAGTCAGGTAAAGCTATGTATGGGCCAATAAAACACAGTGAATACAGAGCCGGGGGTTATCAGCACAGGTTGATGCAGGAGCAATGAACTATATAAAGAGCATTCGTTGAGTTAGGAGACAGTTAAAATACCTTGTGCACTGGTTTACTAGTGAAGGAGTCTGTGATGCTTCTGCAAAAGGGATGCTGTGCAAACATAGGACAGGTTTTTTGTGCGTGAAAATTCACTGTAGAATAGTTTCTAGGTAAAGCCAGGCTTGACTTGTGAAGTTCACCTGATTCTGAGCCCTCCTGAACTTGCTGAGAGCAGATGATATATTGCAATTAGGAATGGCTGTGAATGAAAGAGAAAAGGGAAGGAGGGAAATTTGTTCAGAAAACAGAGCAGAAAATGCAGTTGACAAAGGAAAAAGCAAATACAGAAAAACTACAGGGAAAAAAAAGAAAGATGGGGAAGGAGAAATCCCAGGAGCGTACTGCATGTGTGTGTTTATGTGTTTGGGTAAAAGCTGTTTCTTTAGGTTTAACAGCACCCAGCTTGTACAAGTTGTAATTTACATAGATTGAAAAGATAAGGCTGCAGAGTAGATGTTATCCTACTAGATGTTATCCTGTTAATTAAGCTGCCATTAGAGAGCTGTTACAAGCCCACCAAAAATCATTCCACATTTAAACTGATTGATACCTTCTGAGGAGCGCAGCAGCTGATATTTTTGTGGAGCCCTAATACATGGCGCCGCCTTCTTTTTAATGAGAAAGCTCCCGCCTACCCCATGTTTTTATATTGAGTCATCCTGGGGGAGAAAAATCATACTTCAAAGTACAAAATAATGGGTCAACTAATTAATTCTTTTAAATTGCTAGAGAAGTTTCTCCAATATTAAATTCCATCCAGTTTCATCCTGTCTCCTAGAGTGAATCCTGCACTTCTCTATCTAGAGCCATTGCTTCTCTGAGTCCAGTTGCGAATTAGCTGTACTTAGTGCTCACGTTGAAGTGAAACTGCTTTGCCCACCGTCACCTTGGGCACCTTGGTCTCAGTTAGGAAATGGGACCCCTTATACCTGTTGTGCTGATAGATTCCATTAAAATGCATTTATTAAGGAGTGATGGTTCTATGGTTAGATCTCAAGACTCAGACTTCTAACTACAAAAAAAAAGTGATTTATCTCAAATTACTGGGGATCACCTGGAGGGGTTCAAGCTGATCTCAGGCCAAACCATACTGGGGACCCTCCTGACATGTTAAAAGCATAAAATATATATCACAATGTTGCAGTACTGGTGCCTGTGCCCTGGGATGGAAGCAGCCTGTATTTTTGGGTTGCCATCCATGAGCCTGGGCTCTCGTTTCAGCTCTGCCGCAGGCTCTTGCTGTGACTGTAGCTGGTAGCTTAGGGAAAGGTTCGTTCCCTTTAATGGTAACTAATGGTGAGGGCATCTCATTAGGTTAGTCTTGTGGGCTCCCTCTCTGATCGGAGAAGGAAGAGAAAGCAGATTCAGAAGGTGAGTCATCCCGTTTTAAGACCGATGTCAGAGACAAATGAGATGAATTGCCCTCTGGAAGCAGCTATTTCTTTCCATTAACTGTAGAGGAAGTCTACATTAGAGGAGTTTAGACTAGAAGCCTGATTTATGAATGGCTAAAGTGAGGTAAAATCAGTCCTGACCTTAATCTCTCAGCGCGCTTGTTTCTCCATATGTTGAATGCATCAGTAAGGCCTTCTCTGCCTCCCATGCAAAGGTGCCTTTGGGTGAGGAGCATCCTTTGAGCCCTTTGAAAGAAGTTAAACCTAGGAGTAAAAATACATTGATAGAGAGATAAAAATCTTTATTCTGAGACATCTGATGGCAGCATGAACCAACCTGCTGGATGGGACGTCCAGTGCTTTTGTCTTTTTTTTTTTCTCCATTCCAGTTTGACAGCTGAGCACCCATGACTTGTCACAGATGTGGTCATGCAGCCAGGGCACAGGCAGCTGCTTCTGGGGACACAGGGATGTTGAGGAAGGTGACCAAGGAGGAGAAAGGCAATGCTAGGACCCCGTCTTGGCCAGTACCTTTGATGGTTTTCCTTGCTATCCCACACTTCTTTAATGAAGGTGACCATTTACTTTATGGAAAAGCTCCCAAGCTGGAGAGGGATGAAAGCTGAGCTAGCTGTGACAGAGCGAAATGTAAAATAAAATAAAATAAAATAAAATAAAATAAAATAAAATAAAATAAAATAAAATAAAATAAAATAAAATAAAGGAAAAATCTTCACAACACACACAGCAGGCATGGAATTATTGTCCCACTTGGTAACACGTACTTCCGTCTGAGGCTTACTTTTGGAAGAAAATTTTGCTCCTTTTCCTATGTAGTGCAGTTAAGGCAGTAAAAAAAAAAAAAAAGAAAAAAAAAAGAGAGAGAGAGAAAGAAAAGACCTTGTATGGGTGCCCTCATAAGTGCTTATTTTGATCCAAATTATAACACGGTGCACATCTCTGCAGGCAAAGTTGTACTCAATAGGGCTTTCACCAGCACAACCATGTCCAAAACACAAGTCCCCACACCAATGCCACGATGTTACCAGAGGACAGCTGAGATGATAGATACCTATAATGTCCGTTAATCTCATAATAGTCCTTAGAGACCATTTTGTCTTTTTTTCCCTCTTTTTTTCTTTTTCTTTTTTTTTTGTATGGTAAATTATTAAACCTTGTTATTAATGCTTTTATTTTATGATTTGCTGTTTCCAGGGCACAGACAGAAGCTTGATGACTCTAAACCTAGTTTGTTCTCTGAACGCCTCAGTGATTTAGGGCGCATTCCTCATCCCAGTATGAGAGTAGGGGTCCCGACCCAGAGCCCACGGCCCTCTCTGAACTCTGCACCAAGTCCTTTTAATCCACAAGGACAGAGTCAGATTACAGGTAAGAGACAGAATCATAGGTTTGACTTGCACAGGCAACGGTAGTAATTGCTTATGGATATTTGTGTCTCAACTGTAGTAAAAAGAGGCTGTTACAGAGCAAGAGACGTGTTCCAAGGAAAGCTAGGCGGGAAGTGAATTTTTATGTAGCATTTGAAGCTGAAAATATTGTTCTTTTTCAAAGTTACTTTCTGCCAAATGTCCAAAATAGTCAATCCTGATAAATCAAATAGGAATCTGGTGAAATTCTAATTGTTGTTCTGCATTTACCTCCGTATGTGCAATAGTACTTGTTAGTGTATATTAGACCGAATGTTTTTATTTGCTTATTTTGCACTGGTGGTGAGGAAAACAGCCAGTATGCAATGGTTGTTCTTGCAGGATTCTAATATAATTTTCTCCTGTGGCAGTTTCCTTCCAGCACCAGTGCTGATCACTATTACAATAAAGGAACTGGATTGCGTAGAAATCTCCAAAGGTTACTTGCCAAGGACTGTATGCAACATTTATGATTTTATGCTCAGAGGCAGATTTGATTGTGCTGAGAGAAAACACAAAATGCCATGTGTCACAAATTACAAGACTGAAATAAGATGTTTATCTGCAGCCATGCCAGAAGTTTGCAACAAAACTGTCAAGCCTACAAAATAAACTGATTTTGTTATTTTTATAAATGCAGAGCTTTAGCAGATTGGCTCTATTTTTTTTTCTTTTCAGAAGAATTTCAAAAGAACCTGTACCTAATTTTGGCTATTTCTACGCTAGAAACTTGTGCCGATGCTTTTTGTGTCTGTCCAGGATGTGAAGAGGTCTTGCACCTGACCAGTTCAGTTGCTAGAACCATTGGAAAACTTAATGTAGATGCAGGTCTGTCAGCAAAACTCTTGGGTCAAACTATTTGAGCCGTTTAAATCTGAGTTTTACTGCTATACCTGCATCTACAGCAGGAGTTGTTTGCCAAGGCAATATACCAGTATTCCTTCACTGGTAAAGCACTCCTAGTATAGACGTAGTCTTTGAGTCAACCTAGGAAGATTTCTGGTTTCATGTTTCAAGTGGTTTTGACATGATACCAGCTGAAACTTAGTGGTTTTAACAAAGTGTTGTGGCTTTCTTCTTCTTTCTTTTTCTCCTTTTTAAAGTTCAACTGGTTTATTAATTTGCAGTAAGCAACAGAAGTAAGTGGGTTAATCCGAACCCAAAACACTCGGAGAAGTGAAACAGAAAAATTGTTCTCATGAGCTGCGTCAAAGTTCTAGATCTAGAAGTCGAGCTTTAAGTAGTGTAAAGTATTTTAAATGAGACATATGTTGATATTGTTCATTACTTGATACCTGCTACCCACCAGCGTCCCAGAGCAGGATTTTTGGCCAGTCTTAATGTTTTGTCAGTTGGACACGTGAATCAGGACTCTAGTGCTCATCATCATCCGGGTGGGAACTGCCAAACTAAAACTCTTTATTTTAAGCTGTTTTCCTGTGTCAGACGGTGCTTTAGGACATGACGGTTCCCAGGAAAGCAGGGGAGAAGGCGGGCAGGAGGGGAACATGGGGCTATAATCAGCTCCTCTGCTTGTACCTCCATAGTTTACCTGTTTGCAATACTATATCTAGGACTGAAGGAGGGTGATTTTTTTTCCTGATCCCGTCTGGTGATCAGCTTATGCCCTGAAGCATGAGAACTGAGATCCCCTTGTAATTTTCTTTCCAGCTCGGTGTAACTTCATATGCTGTTCTCATTCCCCCAAATGCCTCCCGTGGCAAACGTTCTGCTGGGTTTGATTGATAGGGCACTTCGCTGCCTCATTGCAGCCTTTACGGATCCAGGAGGTGCAAACTTCAGATGAGGTTTGAATAAGCCCGAGTGCAGACAAAGCCGCGCGGTGTTTGCTGGCTGCTCCCCAGCGTTAAGAGGTTGAAAGCCGGGAGCACTGCACCCGCCGGGGCTTCGCTGAGGGAGGTCAGGATTTGCCATGTTATTCCCCAGCACCATCGCGTCCTCGGGTTAGAAATGCAGAACATCCAGCCCTCAAAGGCTACGTGCTGGCCCTGGTAGCCCTGCCGCGGAGGGAGGCTACTCCTCCAGGTGCCCGTTCGAACCCGCAAAAGCCGCCACGCGCTTTGATGCTCCCCCAGAGCGTGGGATGCCTTTGCAGACAGGACCCAGGGTGTCCTGGGGCCAAGGGATGTGCCTCGCCGTGCTCCTCAGGTGTGGGTGACGCCGGGGAACTGCAAACGTGTGCCTGTCGGGTGCGGGTGCTGCCGTCCCCGCCGGCTGCTTCACTGCAGCGCTCAGCGGGCGCTGCTCCTGGGCTCTCGGGAGCACCAAAAGGGGTAGGGACCCTTGTCCGAAAAACAAAGGCTTTGCTATCGCCTTTGCTGGGACGAAGCGAGCATTCTTCTGGACGTACCTCTGCTTCATAATCATTTTACCTAGTAATTTAGGGAAAGTAATTAATTCCTAATAGCCTGAATTGTAAATACTGGTTTCCTATGTCAAAATCCATATTATTACTGGTAAGCACGTAAACTGTTTTTGTTTCGTTCCACTTGAGGTGTTGCATAGTTACTGCATGATTAAACCAAAATAATATTTAAAACCTGGCTAGCCCACACCTGAGTATGAAAGAACTCAGCACTTTGGGGTTCACTTTGGCATTTCTTTTCTGTGTCTGGGCCGTGTCTATTTTCCTAGAGTATCGGAATACAGGTTTTAGAAATCACAGCGCAGCCCTAAACCGCCACCAGCCCGGGCTGTGGCAGTAGGCGGCACGCAGTTGCCCTTATTCGACATGGCATTTTAACTAGGACCCTGCAAAAGCAACACTGAAGGGTCATTAAAAAACAAATCGCCCAATAAGCAGATGCCTTTGCTGAGGCAATACAGATTCAATTTGAACCCTGCTTGCTGCCCATAAATCAGGAATCCTGTCTGCTCACATTTGGATGCTGCTATATTTGCCCTCTTTTTTTTTTTGCCTCCCTTCCCTAATTTCCTCCCCTAATGGAGCTCGAACAACTCGCTCCCGTTTCGAATTACCTCCCCGGTCAGACATTGAGTTATTGTATCGGCCGCTCGTAGGAAACGAGGGAAGCCCCTGCTTTCCTGGAGCGCAGCTGGACGAGGACGGGCTTGTATCCATCGGGAAGAGGCGCGGGCACCCGCGCAGGAGCGCGGATGGCATGGGCGGCTGCGCTCCGAGCTGCCGAGTGGGAGTTAAGTGAGGTTTCATGCTCCATCACCGCCGTGGCACCGCCTGATCTATAGGCGACTTGCGCGACTGCAGCAACTGCAGTAGCAGCCCTTGAAAGTGTGCAATTTGTTGTTTTTTTTTTTTTTTTTTATCTTCCACCCTTGCCCACTACCCTCTTCCTTGCGCATCGGCAACATTCAGCTTCCCTTTCTTTCCCATTTCTCCTTGCTTTGAGGGCCGTAGAAAACAGCTGGAAGGGATTTGGAGCTGATTTACCCCAGGACTAGTGGCGGGACCCCCTCGGCCACCCCATAGAGGTGGCTCTCCAGGGCAATGCTGGCAGGAAAACCAAGGGCAGGAAGCAGCTCCAGCCCTTGGGATGGAGGATCCAGTGCCACAGGTCCCCCTTAATTCGTTCTTCCCGTACTTTGGGGACAGTTTTTTCCCTTCTGCCCAGGCTGGGGGCGGACCCGCTCTCACCACAGCTCTGTCGTGGTGCTCAGTGTGGAGCTGCGAAGGAGCCGGTGGGAGGCTTGGGGCTTGCCCAGATACCACAGTACCCTCCGAGGAGCCCTTTCCGGAGGATGAGTTAACTGAAAACTCCCAGGTAACTTAAAGCCAACACCAATAGTTCAACAAAGTCCATACAGGCCAACTGATGTTCTCCAAGGCCGTCGGCCGCCCGCCAGGTTTGAAACAGACACGACACAGCGCCGCGCGAGCGCCCATGAGGCCTGCTGGGTGCAGGGGGCCTTCCCGACACCCGCACCACACTACGGCACCGTCCCTGTCCAGCACCGCATGCCAGGGTGGGCGGCCGGAGCGGGTGCTGGCCTGGAAAAAACCCTGCAGAGGTGGCCTGGGAGGCTGCTGCATGGGTCAAGTTGTGGCCCGGGCTTTGGACAGGCTGATTGTGTCCTCCAGGCTACTGGCAAGGTGCCGCTGAGAACCCCCGTCCGGCAAAGCTTGTATCCCTATTCTTTTAACTTATTTTATTTTTTATTTATTTTCCTTCTCTTTACAATCTTTTTTTTTAATTATTTTTATTTTATTTTTCCTTTAGAAATGCGACTCTTGGGGCTGGGGGTGGGAGGAGGAACATTTTTAGAGGCTCTTAAGGCCAAAATCTGGTCCCAATTATGCCAGCGTCTGCCAGGGTGTAATTCCGCTGGATTCAACTTGGCTGATGGAGCCAGGCAATGCGGAGCAAGCCTGGAGCTCTTCACTATGCCAAAGAATAGGCAGAAAAGAGAAGGAGGCTGCATTTGGGTTGTTGTTGTTTTGCTGGGTGTGGAGAGGGGGTTACAACAACAGCGTGTTTACTCACTCAGAAAGTCATCTTGGCCTTGTTAAGCGCATAACTGTGTCTCTTTTGCTTTTGGTGTTTACCAAAGATAGCTCCAGACAGCTTGTTTTTGTAGCATCAGCAGCAGCCCTGGTGCGGGCAGCTGCTGACGGGACCGGAGCTCGTGGCTGGCTCGAGATGCGGGTGTTCCTGTGCAGCGCGGGCACGCGTGCGAGGTCCAGTCTCGATACCCGGCACCGAGCTGCGAGCCGGTCTCGGGCGCTATTTCAGCTTAGGAAATGGGATAAGGCTATTTCTTCTGTAACAAATCTGTGCCCTTTGCAAGTCCGTGCCAAAGCAATAGAAAACCTAGATCCTCAGGGCTGTTTAAGGTCTTTTTTCTTCACTCTTGACAGTTCTGAACATTTCCATTGAAGGAAGAGAAGATGCCCTGCTGGAAACGCAGTGCAGTTGATGGGAGGAATGGGTCACTGCGGGGGTTGTTAGCTCTTTTTTTTTTCCCCGTCTCATGCAGCCCGTGCAATCTCAGACTGCTTCTTAAAGAGTCTTATTGTTTCTGAAGACGTATGCAGGCAACTGCAGGCAACAAGCACCTCAAACTGAGAAAATCCAGAGACAAAACAATTTGCAAACACTCGGTATTTCCTGCTCCAGAAAGGTTTGCCTGGCAGCTCGAGCAGGAAGGAGCTGCGTTCGCATCCTGCTGGCTCGTTTTGGCCCATCTGTGCCCCATGTTAGGAAAGGCAGCGCGTTTCTGCACACCCACACCGGCATAGCAAAAATGTTTACAAAAGGAGGACGGCTACGAGAAATCACTTGAGATCTTTCGAGGGCAGAAATTCAGACCTTGCCTTCTTGGCCCTTATGTAGGGTTCTAGCCTTGCTGTCCGGGCATTCAAGTGGGCGGCTTTCGCCCAAGCCTGCTCTGTGCACTTTTGCATTCATTTCTTTTTTTTTTTTTTTCTTTTTTCCACCCTTGTTTTCTAGGGATTCCTTTAGGCAGGAATTCATGTTCGCTCTGCCTCAGCGCTCTGGGATTTCTCATACGTTGTGGGCTTCTAGCGCTCGGAGAGACGGGCTGCGCCTGCCAGAGCACATGATGCCGCATGTGACAGCGCAAAAGTTTCTGGCCCGCAGATCCCCAGGAGCTGCCCGAAAACCTGGCAGCGCTCACGAGCCCTCCGGGCAGAGCGAGCAAGGAAACGTGCTTCTTGCACAGGAGGCCAAGGAAAGCTGCTCGCGGGGCTGCTCGTAGTTTCTCTGTCTCTGGTGGGTGCCCCCGTGTTACCCCTAAGCAGGGAGATGGGGAGCAGGCGAACCCACGCACAACCTGATGCTCCCACCTGACTAAACCTTTTGCATCATCAATAGAGACTTCTTTTAGGGCATTCAAAGATCCAGGGAAGTTCAGGAGTAAGGTTTATATGCAGTATAGCTTCTTCACCAAGCGTCTACCTTCTCTTTTCCTCAAAAGTACTTGGCAGTTTGCAAACTCACAGTGTTGCTCTCATCAAGAACTGAACCCGAACTTTTTTTTTTCTTAAAAAAAAGGGAAAAATAAAAGAGATCTGGTAATGTGACAGTGAAGTTGGGATGAGCAAAAGAGCCAGTGTGTAAATTTAAGCTAACTTTTCTGAGAGTATAAGAAATGCTTCTGGGTAAGAGCCTGACAAGTCTGAGTGAGATTGCTCCTTGTACATGATATTATTTATTGCTCTGGAAGGCTGCATGAGCCTGGTCGCTTTTTGCAGTGCATCCTTCTTGTGCCCCCCCACAAGCACGCACACTGGTTAAATGAAGGATGCTGGACGTAAAAACAAATCTAGCTTGGGTGTTCACAGCAGTGATAGTGCCAGAAATACTCAAGGTCTTTTATTCCATGAGAAACAGCATGAACCTCCAGAAAGCAGTTCCTGTCGTGAGGCTTTCACCGTCTTAGACCAAAATTCTTTGAAAACACCTTCTCCAATGATTTTTTTTTTTTTGGTCTGCCTTTACCTGCTATATAATTTCCTTCTAGCATTGGAGCTGACCTAAAATCAAAAATTTAATGGACTCTCCTTTGGATTTAGAAACAGAGATTGAAAACCTTTTGGAGTTTGAAGGAGCTTGGATTTGAGATTCTGTTCCTGACACATCATTAATTTTAAGATTGTTTTCCCAGCAAGCCTAGGCTTTCCGTTCCCAGTTGAAGATCATTTACCATTGACTGAATGGTGAATTATAGTAGTGGAATGAGGCAGAGAAATATGTCGATATCAGATATAACAACGAGCAGTCAGTCAGATTTGAACCTGCGCCAACCTATACAACCCTAGCCTTGAAATTGTTAAAACAAAGAAGTTCATTACATTTAATGATCAAGTGTCCTTTGGATTTCTGAGGAGCATTTATGTTAACCATTTATATTACTCAGCTCTAATATAAATGGCAAACTCAGGGAAAATCCTCTTAAAATTAAATTGGATTTTTTTTCTTTTATCTATATGGTTATTTCGCTACAAGGAAGTATCTGCTTTCCAGACATCTCTTCAAACAAATCATGTCTGAACAGAAAAAATAAACAAGAAATAGCTGAAACTACAAGGTTTTGCTGTGTGGAAGAGCAGAGAAAGGAGTTTTAAAAAGAGAGGGAAAAAAAAAAGAGATGAATTTCCTGAAAAAAAATGCCTTTGCTTATGCCATGTGGCTATCACATTTCTGTCTACAAAGCAGGGCCTTAAGACGCTGCTCAAATATATAGCAGGTTCCCCAAACAGAGCGAACTTGATGTGCTCCGCTGAAAATATCAGGGAGAACTGGGGGGAGAGCACAACGGTTTCTGTCAGCCACTTCAGGGACAGTTTTCTGTTCTCATGTAGGGCCCAGACCAAACTTTTGGTTGAGGACTGCTTTGTTTTCACCAGAAATGAAAGTTTATGAGGAAATCAGGGATCGTTTTATCATTAGGCATGAACTGAGAGCAAATGGGTTGCAAATCCCCAAAGCAGCGGCTAAAACCAACCCTTCCTACTTCTCACTCAGCTCAATCCACCAGAGCTTCAGCAAAAACATGAGCTGTATTTATCCTTAAAATCATTTCCTCCATAATAAGAAAGTCCGTCAAAAGGCATCTTTAGCTCCTGATCGTTGCCCCAACTCATTTGGTTTCATGTTGTTCTAATTAAGGTGACTGTAGGTAATCGGGCCAGTACCCAAAGGGGACGTTTTTGGCCAGATGCTACTAAGATTAATGCCATTTTCCACCTTGGACAGCCTGTTCAGCGCTGAAAACACTTCTGTGTAATGTTTTAACTGGATAACAGCTTGACAGATGTGCCAAGTGCTAATTTCAGAGCCTCCCCACCTCTTTCATCCGCTCTTGCGCGTGACGGCAGAGAATCCGGGCGTCCCCTCCACTCTCTGCTGAGTGTCCCAGTCCCGACCTCGCCATCTAATGCTCCATTAGACCTGGACAAGGGACACCAGGGCTTTGCAGAGCGGTTGCGGTACCTTTCTGAGCACTACTTGCTTGGACCCGCTGGGTTTGTGCCGCACCGTCCTCGCAGCACGAGGAGCGCGGGTCCGCGTGGAGCAGCTTGTGGTTCCCTGTAGCGCTAGTTTGGGTGCGTGGAGCAAACCCCCCTCTTTTGATTACACTTTTGGCGCCCTAAACGTTTCCTACCCTTTTGTTTTAATTTTCTCCTCTTTTTGTTTTTGTTTCCCTAGACCCCAGGCAGGCACAGTCATCCCCTCCATGGTCCTATGACCAGTCTTACCCATCCTACCTGAGCCAGATGACTTCACCGTCCATTCATTCCACAACTCCCCTGTCCTCCACTCGAGGCACGGGACTGCCTGCCATCACCGACGTGCCCAGACGCCTCTCAGGTAAAGACCACGTTTCGCCTAAAGCAGTTTCGCGGAGCGGAGCAGGGGCGGCCCTATTTTTATTTTTTTCCCCTACAAGAGGACGTTCGCTTGCATGTTTTGAAATAATTGTGGTCCTTGATTTTGGGTGATTCTCTTAAAATGTTTTGCTTTTGTGTTGTGTGCGATATTGGACATCCTGACAGATAGTTGCTTTGAATAATTCATACTATGCGAGAGAAGGATTCCTTCCTTCTCTTGCATAGAGAGCTTCCTTCTCTCGCATTTCACCCTAGTAGTTCAAGAAAGACTGTTTCCATAAATCATGTGTATTTAAGATGCCTATCAGAAACTAGTTGAATCACTTTAGAGTAAAGATTGGACAAATTGGGCTTTGGAGTGCTACAGGAGTGAGGAAATATGTTTAGGAACATAGACAAGACAGCAGCTAGGAACGGAGACTTTTTTTTAATCAAGCAAATGTACATTTGCGTACTGTGCAGTTCATTCTAATGGTCCCAGTGATAAAACCAGCTGTGCAAAGTAATCTGATTGCCCCACAGTTAGATAGAGCCTGTCATGGCACACAGTCACCTTGTGCATCTTGCCAAAAAGGAGGAACCTTAGGGGAGGGTGTCTTGCTATTAAAACTCCAACCTCACGAGTGTGGGAATAGTAGCAACGTATGCCAAGAAGCATGTGTAATGTAAAGCAAGCCTTTATGATTCATTAATAAAAACCAAAGAATCAGTCTTATTACATCTATTTTTTCCATGTTTGCAAGATATTATTATAATCTGGGATCCTGCTGCCGTGCACCTGTTTGACTCCCAGCCAGGTGAATTGCTCGCTGTCTAGTTTTCCCTTTCCACCAAGCTCTGCAAATGTTGATCACTCCGCTGAGCTGCATCGCTGACAAGCTGAACCCCGGCCAACAGGCGTGTAGGATTTGGTTAGCGTAGACTCCTAATTTCTTTCATCTTGGAGCAGGGAAGCTTCGTTTTGCAAGCAAGCAGCTGCAAAGCCCATTGTGGTCCCTGCGCTTGCTGTATTTTTGGAGAGGCCGAACGTTCCCGTGCGGGCCACGGGTTGCAGTGCAGTGGAGCAGGTTCCTGTGGGCGCCCCGTGCAGTGCTGACTCGGTTCAAACAGAACGAGATGGGCTCGATTCGGTGGAAACGCTTTGTTTGGCCTGAAACAGGTTCCCTTTGAGCTGGAGTCTCCTGGCGGGCCGCGTTGTCGAATCGGTTATTTTTGCAATTTCGCCCCCGGCGACGCCGGCGGGGAAGGCTCGGCTGGGACCGCGGCAGCTGTACGGCAGCTTGCTCGCCCTGCAGCCCTCGCTTGTCTGGGTGCAGTCAGACGTGAGCGCCTCGCATGTGGGCACAGGCGGCGTGACTGGAGGAGCGAGCTCTATGCGCTGTGCGGCCGCACACTGAACTTTTCGCTCGTGCTCGACCGTAGCTTGGCCTTACTTTCCTGGCCCTTCATCCTTTGGGGGTCAGCCAGTGCCCCCGCAGTGTTCTCACCTTTTCCCAGCGCAGGAGACCGGCTTCAGGTTCGCTTCCAGATTGAAAACGCGAGCTGTGCTCTTCCCCAGTGCCAGAGATTGTCTGCAGAGTTTGTGGATGTTCGGAGGAGGAACGGACGGCCTAGGCTGGAGACAACCTCTGGCTCTAAGGCAGCAAGAAGCTCCATTGTGGCTCCCACTGGAAACTCCGTGGATCTCCTCAAGGTTTCCTATCCAGTTGATAATTTCACTGCAGCACCACAGTGAGCAAGAGCAGGATCTGCCCCCCATGCCAATAATGTTTGGAATGAAATGCAGGTTTTAAAGCTGCCCATTGCAGCAATCAGTTTATCCCTCACACTGACAAAACCAGACCTCCATTCACTTAGTTGATACATCTTTTAGAAAAGAATAGAATTTTGAAGGGGGAAAAAATGACTATTAAGAGCAGTAGAAAACTTCAGACACCCCCAGAGCATAAGGGAGAAATTAGAGTTTTACAAGGTCTTGAGTAAAAACAAACTTTGCTTCTCAATACAGTGGCAGAAATCTGATTATCAAGGCTGTTAAAAATATACAAGGTAATTTTAATGAATACCATGTTTACCGCCTGTTGCTTAACATCACGCAGGAGGAGGAATGAGTAAGCCTGAGGCCTCACGTGTCACACGACCAGCCCCAGAGCTTCCTACCTGCCCCAACCTTGTGTCACCCAGCCTTTGTGCAGGCCTCCACGGCTGTGCCTTCACCACTGGTTAAGTAGTGCTTGCAATTTGGGACAGGTCAACTAATAACGTAGAGTATCCTTCAAAGTAGTGGTTCCTGGTCACACTGTTAGCAAGAGCCCTCGGGAGCAGTTTGTGGTGATAGTTCTGTGGCCAGGAACGTGTCCACTGGCTGTAGGAAGAAGGTGTAGGGGTAGTTAGTGCCCCAGCAATTCATAGGGTTCTCCAGCCCATTTGTGAGGGGAAAAGGGCAGCGTGCTGCAACCCTGAGGACTTATTTTGGCAGGCTGGGGTAATGCAGCTGAACTGGTCATGCTAGTGTCTAGACACATACTTGATTTCTTTGCACATCTGCAATTTTTGCATGCATGCTTCAGGCACGTGCAAACGAGTGCCCACAGCTTGGACTCCCAAAGATTGGTCTTGTGTTCTCCGGATGGGGACTAGCCCTGTATTTCAGTGTCATACAAATAATTGATGATAGTTAATGCATATCTGGGCAGAAATCAATAAGAGCATCCGAAAAACAAAACAAAATAAAGACCAGCAGGCAAAACTCATGCAACTTTTGAACCAATGATCTCTCTGGTGCATAAGTTTCAGATAAATAAAGGTTCAAGAGGCCGTGCCACTAACTTACCTGATGGAACCAGCTCGGCCATAAAAAGAGCAGGATTTGTTAAATTCCTTCCCTGTATTTTATTAAAATACCTGTCTGCTGAGACTTCCAGAAAAGGCAGTGAAAGTTGGTGGCCTAGCAGATTAATATTCTTAATTAAATAATATTGTAGTGGAAGCCATGGGAATATATGAACATGGTCATTTTAGAAAGAGTTTTGCCTCAGGGTTGTAGGCTTATTGCATGATTCATAGTGAATGCACTCACAGTCTTTGTGCCCTGTGCATAACCAAACTGTATGTGGGATGGGAGAAAGAGTGTCTATTAAGTAATTAATGTACATGATTCATATAAATACACATCAGACATTTTACATAAAGCTTTGGGATTGATCCAACAAGTCCTCTGCACAGGCAGGGTTCAGAGCAGGGGCTGAGGTTGGATTGTTCCTGCAGTCACCACAGGGCTCTTAGACAGTAGCCAAAGGAGGTTATGGCCTCCTCTGAGTGTGGGTGTCTGCAGTGTAGACAGCCACGTCTGAGATGAGCACCCTGTGCTCCTTTAGAGTCAGTGGGGAGAAACTAGTACTTACAGGACACAATTTGCTTGACAGTCTGTGGATGATTTGTACCAGCTGCAACCAGCACCTTAGAATCAGAGAATCACAGAATGGCTGAGGTTGGAAAGGACCTCTAGAGATCATCTGGTCCAACACCCCTGCTTAAGCAGGGACACCTAGAGCACATAAAGTTCTCTAGAAGTGCCTGTCTGCCCATTGATTCCAAAGCAAGTCTAGGTGAGAAGTCACATATAAACATGTCAGTTCTAATAACCTGCATTTGGTTGGCTGACTCTCAAAGAGATGAGATGTCCCCTTAACGTATCCCTATGACAACCTTATCACATCCTGGATTAACCTAGCCTGCATCTGCCTCACCTTGATCCATTTCTACCTTGAGCTCTCTGGCTTTGAGCTTGAGTTTATTGTTGAGAATGTTCTTGAGAAGGGAGATGAGAAGACTGCTCCTTTCCCTACATTGTTCCTGGGCCTGCTTATGCTTGTGCCCGAATGCAATAACCTCCTGTTTTTTGCTTCACGCTTGAGAAGGACTTGCAGTATCAAAGTCTTGGGCAGCTGCAGGACTTGCCTTCAACGGGTGATGTTAATATGCTGAGTGCTGGCTATGAATGAACCCATCCTATCCAACCATCTTTGACAAATGCTTATATGACAAAAGAAAGAAAATTAAAAGCTAAACTAAATGGCAGCACAAATCACCAAGCCTACCTTTTCCAATCCCAACCTGATATTCTTCACAAATACTTGTATTTGTGGTATATCGCCATGAATGGCTTAAATCAGGAAAGCTGGTCTTCCCCAGCCACTATATCTGAACTCTTCCTTCCCATACATTAGCGTATCCCCCAGCTCATGATGAATTTTGCTGTCTGTGTATTGTGTTTTTGAATGGGGACAGGCAGAGATGATGGGCACACTGGAGTCAAGCCCTAAACAATTTGCAGACCCAGTTCTCTGAAGTCAGATGGCCGTAAAGGAATGTCTTTACTAATAAATTGCACAGCGGTAGGGCCTCGGCTGTTAAACATCTATACTATGGTCCACAGAGTTTGGAATTTAACAAATCCTTCTCTTTTTATGATTGAGCTGGTGCAATCAGGTAAGTTACTTGCAAAGTAACCACTAACTGTGGTTTGAAAGTTGGCTCAGTGCAGAACACATGGCCAGTGGGTGCTGGGAGGCAGCCACCTTGTTTTGGACACTAAAAGGATTTAATATTAGGGTAGTCAGACCATAGCAGCTGGATTCTAGAGCTGTTCTAGAGCCCTAGAACAGCCCCTTGCCCTGTGCTATTTGCTGGGGTCAGTGTAGCCAAGTTTCCTCAGTAATTCATCGCTCGCTGTAGATACCAGGGGATCGTTTTGGACCATCCTGGGCCTTAATGGGATATTGAATATAAGAAATGTTCCTGTTCTCCCAGTTCACTGAGGTCTGAGAAGTAAAAGTCCAGCACATGCATTCTGGCTGAGCTGCCATCAATGACAATATACCTTTCTTTGAAACAATTTAATTTCATTCTTGCAAGCCAACAAATCTTAAAATGAAGAAAGCCTATATAAAGGAAGCAGTTCCTGTTGAAACTCTGCATTTCTGTTCATACTTTTAAAGAGGAAGTGGCTCACAGAAATGTGTCTTCTTTCACAGACTCCTGTATACTGGCTGTCATTGTAGATTTCTAAACTTAAGTAACTTCTTTTTTAATGGCTTTTGTTGTATGTCACATATGATTTTTATAATAATGGACTTCATTTCTTTTGAAGTTGCTCTTTGAAAAATACTAACTTTAAGAAAGAAAAGTTGCCCATCTTCCTCTAAGGCGTTCAAAAACTTGACAATCCCAAACAAAACAGAAATCGTGGTCCTCTGAAGTCGCTACTGTTGCATCCCCGAATTTCTGCTAGTTTGGTTCGGTGCTGTGGGTGCTAAGTACACATTAGGACTAGACCCTTGAACAAGAGCAGACCCCAGTGTTGTCCTTATAATGCGATTTATTTCTCCTTTTGCGTGCTTTGGGAAGCAGTGACATAGTTACTACCTTTGACATTGCCAGCAGAGGCATTTGTGTTCGCAGTGCCTGAAATGAATGGGCAGTTCACGCTTCAGCAATATTGTCTCAGGCTCTTGGCAAACCCAAGAAGCCAACTCCGTTCCTGGTACATTCACTACACTGCGATGTTTTTCTTGGTGACTATAACAATTTTCACTCTGTCTTTTTTTTTTTAATGGCAGCTGAGAGACTCAAGGTTGTCTCTGTCTCCATTTCTCCTAGCTAATTTTTGCTGTTCTCCCTGCAAGGTACACTGAGTTAAGGCTAAGTAAAGACCTCTGGAAAGCTCGGGAGATCCTGTAACGTGCTCTTCAGAAACAACTCTGCCATTTTTCTGCCGTGCCTAAACTTGTAACTTGTCTTCTTTTTTTTTCAGTGGTACTATTGATCTTGCTTACCGCATTTTTTCCATTTTTAGTCTCCTGCCCACATGGTGCCACCTAGGAATCTTAGCACCTTGGCACTGACGTGTAGGATTTCAGTAGGAACTTCTCTCCAGGGTAAAATTTCTCATTGGAGCGATTGTCCAGAAGATATGTTGCATGATCCCTACCTCAAGGATGAAGGCCAAATTTTTCTAACGTGGGTGGCCTCAAATTAGGCACCTATACCTATATTTAGGTGGTAAAAAAGCGGCCTGATTTTCCAAAGTTTGAATATTATAATGCGTGTCTTTAAGCCCTTTTCCCTTCATTAAAACTGCTGCTGGGAAGGGAAATAAACAGGAAGAAAAGAAGGCAAACAGTTTTATTCCTGAAATAAGGGATGTAAAACATACAGAAAAGAAGAAACAAGTGGAATGCTTTTAAATGGAGTAAATTTGTTGCTGATACAGGCAGGAAATAGCACACTCAGATATATGTGGATGTATAGATATATTTTTATCTGAGCTTTTTTTTGCAATGTGTTTTATATTTAGGACACATATCAAGATTTGCATCTGTTTCCAGAACTTGCTGCTAACAGTTAGTAATGATGCCAAAACATACTTTAGTTCCAGCTTGGGACCAAATGATATTCAGAGCTTTTTTTATTACTAATTTAGGGTCTGATATTAATTAAGGAAATTTTCCATAAGTGCCAGGCCTTTTCTGAAGAACTCATTAAAATTATATTAACTTAAACCGGAATCACAGTCTGAGCATGTTTTGTAATGATTATTCTTACTGACTCGGCTGGGTTTTGTAAACAAAATGCTAATTGTTAATGGGGCAACAGGGCCCTCGATTCCAGGCTTTCAAAGAAGAGCCACGTTCTGAGTCACTACCTATATGTGCACTCCCAGCATGGTCAGTAGAGTCCTAGCTGGAAGGCTGCAGGACCAGCCTCTTTGTTTCGCCCTTGTACAAGATTTCTGCATTCTCCTGGTGGGATCTCCGGTGTTTTTCTACCTAGAAATATGGCTAATTTGAGGGACCAGTTTGTGCACCCGTATGATATCTCTTTTCTCCTTCGTTACCTCGTACTATATTTTGTAGAACTACCAGGGCTGCCCAAAGCAGCTCTTCTTGTTCCGCACATCTCCAGACCACATCTGCCAAGTGCAGCTAGGAGCAAAAAGGCCATTGATGTTTTATAGAGCTCTTTTCTCCCTCAGAGTCACTTACAAATATGGGGCCTGATCCAGTAAGATCCTCAGTGACAGCAGTTTCCAGTGAAGCAGGCGAAACAAGGAGGTTACCGTCCTTGCAGCTGAGAGGACATCTCAGGATGGAGCCAGTGGTGGTGACTGATGCAGAGGTTTCTGCAGGTGTGAGGAGAGAAGCAAACGCTGCACGTGCAGCTCTGATCTGCTCCGTGCCAGCCGTCAGATACAGTGAGGATTAGAATCACTTGTTCTGCTTTAACAATCTGTGCCCTTGAGTCTTTGTTACCCTGAATTTTATTTGGTTAGTTGCAAACTTTGCATGGCTGTCACTGCCTTGACTTTCCGTGTATAATTTTCTCCCATTTCTGGCCATGCAAAATTTGGCCAGCTGTGGACCAAGAATGCAGCCCTAGAGCCTAACAGAGCTTCGCAGCACTTTCTTGAAGTGGTTACCAAGTAATGATTGACCCCATTTTACAGGTGTCCAGATCTCCTCTACACTTAGTGGATATTTTAGCAGCAGAAGGAAACTGGGGTCGTGTCAGCTGTTTGATTGCAAGGTTAAAAAGCACATGGCCAATGCTGGTGATAGAAAGAGAAGGGCTGCGATAGAAGTTCAAACTCTCTCTGACTCTACAAAAGAGGAACATGTAGGCAGGGAAGATGAGGAAGATGAAATGAGATAAATCGAAGGCGCACACCTTCACGTGGGTCATAAAGGATGCTAATAAGAGAGAAGGAAATATTTCGTATGCATAAAGGGAGTGTATTTGGGGACGCTAATCTGGAAATCTTTTAATATTGCCTTCAGTCTGACTCAAAAAGAGCCCAGGAAGGGATCAAAGCAGGCGATACCTGCCCTCCTCCTCAAGCTTGGGGTGGGATGAGATCCTTAAGCGCAGGCGTCCCAGTGAGCACCCACTGCTAGGGCTGTCCCACGGGCCACGGANACTCAAAAAGAGCCCAGGAAGGGATCAAAGCAGGCGATACCTGCCCTCCTCCTCAAGCTTGGGGTGAGATGAGATCCGTAAGCGCAGGCATCCCAGTGCTAGGGCTGTCCCACAGGCCACGGAGCCACCCAAAAAGCCCCGGTTCCCCACGCTGTGCACTGAGCCCCCTCCCATCGAGGAGGCGNCCGGTTCCCCACGCTGTGCACTGAGCCCTGGCACCCACGCACCATCGAGGAGGCACTGCCGGGGCTAATTTAATACAAGGAGCTTTGCACAGATCCATAGGTTATTAGAACAGTGAAACCCACGTGGTCATCTGCTTTGATCTCCTCCATAAGGAGCTGTAAGATTCCCCAAATTAGCTCTCATTTGAACTCGAGGACAGCCTTTGAGAAAAAATAAAGAAGTCTCTCGGTCTGGGTTAAGAATTTACAGGGAGGAAAAAATCCACCACAACCTTCGGTTACAGTTGTTGATTAAGCTGCCTTTGGAAATGTGGGTCTTACTACTCGACTGAATTTGTCTAGCTTTAGTTTCCACTTATCTGAACGAGCTCTGTCTTTGTCTGCCAGGTTGCAGGAGTGGTTTCTGGAGTTCTGCACCTTGAGTAGCTTCTCAAGTTTTGCTGTGGCAGTGACTGAAATGCACCAAGAGGTGTATAGGGAAGAAGGCTTTTGTGGTGGTTCTTCGGGAAATGGCAGACGCCTCTGGAACTGATGTTATGGGGTGCAGAATTGAAGAGATGAGTTTAACTTGTAAGGAGGATGGAGTGGGATTGCACAATAATATTTTGGTTGGTTCTGTTTGCTCAAGCCAACTACGGTATATCGAAGAGAGGAAATTTTGTGATAAACCTTTCCCTCGTCAGGCAAATCCGTCCTGCAGTATCAGCTAAGGAGGAGTTATTGTTGGTTGCAGAGATAGTTTGAAGCTACGTTTCTAAGCCATCTGACAAAAAAAAAAAGTTTTGAAAAAACCTTTTTCACTGGCCTTGGCTTTGTGGGCTTCTGCAATTCCTTTGGGAATCTCCCTGCTTTGTATTAGCCCAGTTACAAAGTCTCTCCCATTTTTACAAGTTAAATGAATTTAATGCCTTGCTGTTCGACCTCACCAATACCTTAGAAGAAGCTATAGGAAGAGTGTTCATGGACAGCAGGGTATGCATCCTGCTATAATTTTCATGCACTATTTTAGCATTCCCTTTAAGAAACACAGCTGTAGTCAGTGGAGCTTTTTTTTCTCCAGGTTTAGCCAGTGTTTGCTCCACTGAATCCAAAGAGAAAATCACAGCTCAGAGCTCAGCCTGTGGCCCCTTTGTGGATCAGATCCCATCCCCACATCCATAATTGTTCCTCAGGCAGATTTACAAGAAGAGGTGAAACTGAGCTGAAGCTCAGAAGAGGCAATGCTACCAGTGCATGAAGTTGGCGTTGGTAAAAGATCGTGGACATAAGACAGCGTTTTTGTGACACTTGAAGGTGTCTTGCAGAGGAATAGAGGAGCTGGCATGCTGCTTCATCAGCCCTGTGCAGGCCACGTCACCTCCTCGCCTCCTGGCTGTTTTTCTCCAAGGTCCTTCTAACCACCCAAACAGCAATTAGAGCATCATGTGCTGGGGCCAAAAATGAGAGCTCCCGCTTCTGCAGAAAAGGCAGACCCTGCTGCCAGCTGCAGATGCCGAGACACACGAGACCAAAGAGCAGTCGTGCCTGAAAGTGCTACAGGGAATTAAAGCTGTCACAAGGTTGGGGTAATCCAGGTATGTAAGCAGAGGAGGGGAATTTGACCTTTCTTACTGTGGTGGCCATTAATGTTTTCCATAAAATCTTATTTTGCAAATATAGAAATGCCAACTGTAGATAGCCAGAGAAACCTGATATCTCGTTTGGCTCCTGTGAGAAAGAGGAGCAACAGTGCTGAGAAAATGGGAGCACCAGAGAAAAAAAGTCTGGAGTAGTTAAGACAGATAAATTCTGGAAGCAATGATGGTAGAGCATCTCATGTTGAGCCTTTGCCTGTTGATTTCACGATTCTTCAGCAGGAGGAAGTGGTACTTTTGCATTAGTAGTGGTACCTAAACTGCCTCTTTCAGGTAGCTGAGATGGAAAAGAGTCCATATGTGAGCTCAAAGTTATGGGTGATGCTGCATACATGGTTTCCATCGATTACTGCTAATGGTTAGCTAGGCTTTTGCTATCTGTAGTTATCAATGCTGTTTCATGAATGCTTCTTTCAAATAAGTGCTTTATTTAGTGTGTTAACGGCTGCTCTTGGGGTGGTAGAATATTATGGAGCTTGCAGCTAAAGGTACGTCCATCTTCTTTGAGTTTCTTCTTTTAGTTTCCGTTATTAGACTGAGCTTGTTCTGAAAACATAATTGATGCAGCTCTGAAGCAGCCCAAGGGGAAAACTGTACAGTATCAAATATATAAGCTACATATTTTGGGGGTGAATTTTGTTTGTAAAAACACAGCTTGCTTTATATCATGTATTCCTTCTTGTATTGAAAGACGAACATGGGATTGAAAGGGGAGGATTTCCAAGAATTGGGCACATTTAGAGCTCTGTGTGTTTGAGTTTGCATTGCAAATCTCCTTGACAGGTGGGAGGTTTTGAACAGCTGCTGGAATATCTCAATTTGTCTACTACAGACAGTGCAATTCACTGATCAAAGCAATGGTTGTATCTGTGAGTAGCTATTGGAATCCCTGGAATCACTGAGGACTATGTCCAATAGAATGGTCGGTGACATTATTTGTATTGCGGTGACACCTGGAACTGTGAGCCCTAGATCCCATGGTGATTGGCACTAAGCAGTTATAGAATGAGGAGAAGAAAAAACAATCCAGGAAGACCATCCCTGTCCCCTCTGAGTTTCGAATCTAAGTACAACTCAAGTTTGATCGACTGAAAGTGAGGAAAGGCAAAGAGAGCCAGAGACCGCTGGCCAGCATGACAGCAGTCACAGTGGGCAGGTTTTAGTAAGCATCAGTCAGGAGGGAATCTGAGCTGGAAGGAGGGTAATGAGATGTTCTGCAGTTACTCATCTCTGCCCAGGCTTGAGAGGCAGCGTGGAAGAAAGCACAAAGCTACTCATTTCAACTTGTAGGAAGGGGCTGGCATCAGGAGCCAGCTGGCCTTGGGGTCAGCATCTTTATCAGAAAGGGTAAGAGAGGGACCTGAGATCAGACCCACCAGGTTAGACCGAGGGTCTGTCCAGGAGAGGATCCACCTTCTCAGAATAGCCAAAAGTGCTTGTTTAGTTCCTATAGACTACAAAACCAGAGAATATATATCTCCAAGCTTAGGGATTTTCAAAGCTGCAAGTTTAAATCTCAATCTAAATTTATAGAATTATAGCCTTATGGAATAAACAGAGACCTCAGGAGATAATATGATCTGTGCCTCTCTGCACAGAAGCAGGATGAAATATCTGTAAGTTATTCCTGTTAAGTGTGGCCAACCAGTTACGTGTGTTGCTGCCACTCAAAACAAAAATAAAGCCATGTCCCAAAGAAGAAAAAGTCCAAGCCAGAAAATCGTGTTAACGTTGAAATAGGTAATTTTGGTGTAATTGAAAGATTTCTTTTTTTCTTTTTTTTTTAATGAGTTTAAAAGCCAAGGATATCATAACTAGCATTGCAGAAAAACACAAGAAAAATGCTTGAGAAGTGATGGGAGATTTATGAATAATTTAAAATACCCCTGGGCTTCTGAACTAGGCTACTGGCTATAAAATGAGAGTGTTCGCTGCAAAGCAGTTTCTGACTGATGAATGGACATGGAGCTGTAAAGAGTTTATCAGGGACGATATAGAGTGGAAATCTCGGTGAGAAAAAACATAAACATTTAAATGGCATCTAGGGCACAGATTGCAAAAATTGGTATTTGGACTAGGGACTAGGGCTGAAAATGAGCTCTTCTCAAAGGCTTACCAAATAGGAAAGGAAGCAAGTGCCTCAAAAACACCAGGAGGTCGGCTGACCCGAAAGCCTGAGATGAAATGCCTCATTGGAAGAGCGTCTCCCATGGAGGAAGTCCTAGGGAACTGTGATGTGGATACTGGCAAGTCTGGAGGAGCCACAGAAGAATTCTGGCAGGGTGAAAAAAGGCACTTCTCTTTCCCCTTTCTTCCCTCTTCCTCTCTCAAATATCTGTCTTTAAAGGGATTTTTACTTGTTTTTGTTTTCATTTTGATTCGTGCTAAAAGCCAACCCATGACTTTTTTATGGGTGAAAAGGAGCACAGGGGAGGATCTAAGTACCACCAAAGAGTAGTTAGGAGCCATCATATTAGATTCCAAAATTAGATAGGAAGCTGGGTTTAAGGAGAATCCAAACCCAATCAGTTCCTAGTTTGGCCTGGGCAACGTAGGTGGGCCAGGCTGGTTTGGCGCTGTTTTTAAGAGAAGCTTTTTGCCTGTGTAAGAAACTGTTCCAGCTGCTGTGGAGTTTGAGCACAAGGCCTTCTGCGTCTGTGTCTTCATTTGTCTATATCTGCTGATGAGTGTATCAAAAATACGTTTGGTGGGTTTTGCTTTAATCCTCTTCAAACGGAGGTTTTCAAACTCTTTCCCAAGTGGTGCTACTGTCACTTGAATAGTATGAAGCATTAATACATCCACACCTAGCAAACTTAGCTGGGAAAATCAAATGATATGTCCAGGGTCGCGAAACAAATCAGAAAACACTGAAAACAACATATCTCCCTTTGATAGCGCTAGTAGGTAGGTGGGTTTTCTAAATCTGAAATAAAAACAAAACAAAACCACACTTCTTTGCCAATATGCAGTTATCTTGTAGAGTGTCTCTACAGTATTTGTTTTTTAGCAACTGCTCAGAAGTTACCTGAACGCTCTTTGGAAATTAAGCCAGCTGAGAGGTTAGTCAAGTCATCAGTTGGGCTTGGGTAGTGGTTTGCATTTCTACAGCCTATAGCAAGCATGAGGGAGCAAGACTTAATCCTCTTCCACAAAATGGCAGCATCTCTCGCTTCCCGCGGGCTAAAACCATGTCTGTGGGCTGTTTTTGTGGTTTATCTGACATGTGCTGACTTGATTTTGGACCATCAATAGTGATTTGAGTTGCTAGTACAATGTAAGGTAACGTACAGCACTAGCATAAGGTATCATATAGCCAACGACCTAAAACATGTTTACGATGTGAGCTAAAACAGCCCAAAGTCTGTAATAACAGAGTCTTTCTCATCTCTGGCTTCCTGGCAGGATAAAAAACATATTCAGAGCTTCCACTATGGAGAAGGAGCATCTATTTAGAAGCGTTCAAAGCTGGGCTAGTGTAAGCTGCCATTCGTTTTATGAATGGCAATGCTGTTTATAATGGGCTGAAATTTAGCTTGCAGCAGTTTGCCTTAACGTAGCAAGAAACCCAGTTTGGGTTTGAACTGAATCCACAGAGGGATGCGTAAATCCACAGGGGGGATTTACACGGCTTTTGCTGAATGGAATATTGATGGTTAATATTGAAAAGCCCGTATTTTGTGAAACCGGCACTGCTCCGCACGTAAAAGGGGAGGCAGGTCTGGAAAGGACCTCTAGCCCCGGGCACACGAGCTCTGCCCCGTTGAAGTGGTTCAGCTCGGGGACATCCCGTGCTTCTCTGTGGCATCTAAGCAGACCCTTAGGTGCCCTAAATTCTCTTTACGAGTGGTCTGAGTCACAGTGGTGTCTTTGAAAATATTATCCAACCTGGCGCTATATCTCAGTAGTCGGTGCGTGCTCGCCTGTCCTGGTATTGTACAGGGGAAAAAACTCTCACAATCCCCAGGTGAGTTTTTCCCACTCTGCCACTCAGTCCAACAATGTGTTTTCCTGCTACTAAATTCTTCGTGCAAGGCAGCAATGCCTTCCTAGCCTTGTCGCAGTGGTCTCTCCAGGATCCAGGACCTCTCCGAGTGTTTAGTTCTCTGATCCGCGCCAGCGTGGCCACCCTCTTGGTCTTCTGCTCTGCGAGCAGGCGGTTGCTTTCGTGCCCAGGAAGAGTGAAAAAAATAACATAATAGTGTTGGAAGCAAACAGGGACCGAGGGTGGGAGCGTGACACGAGGAGAAAATGGTTATTTTGGAGAAGAATCCCTTAGATTGGGGGATTGGGTCTTTCTTATAGGGAACGGGAGAGAGGCTGAGGATGGGCTTTTTCTTCCTCCAGGGATGATGTTGCTTCATTCACATCAGAGAGGGAAAAAAATCCTAGTGTCTGAATCCGCGCATTTTTAGCTTTTGCCAGAAGCGTCATGATTTGCAGGGTTTTGCCTTTTCTCCGGAAAAAAAAAAAAAAAAAAGAAAGAAAGGAAAAGAAAAGAAAAGAAAAGAAAAGAAAAGAAAAGAAAAGAAAAGAAAAGAAAAGAAAAGAAAAGAAAAGAAAAGAAAAGAAAAGAAAAGAAAAGAAAAGAAAAGAAAAGAAAAGAAAAAAGTGCATTTTGAGAACAAGGCCCGGGCAACCAAAACTGTTTGTTTTTGTTTAAATCGCTCGGCGGAGAAATCTTTGCTTGTCTATTGTTGCGAGCGGGGTTGGAATCAAAGGCGAATTCTCCATATTCTAAAATATACAGAGCGCGCTTTGAAAGGCAAGCCAAGGCAAACGCGCAAAGAGACCTTCTCCTCGGCGCAGGAGTTTTGAGTTAGCTCGCGGGCCGGGCTCGCGCGGGCCGGCGGCCGGAGCAATCCCACCGCTGGTCCTGTTCGGGGCGGCCGCCGAGGCGAGCAGGGCCTCTGAGTCGTCCCCGCTGCCAGCCGCGGAGCAGGCCAAGGCTCTGCGCTCCGTGGGGCTTCCTTGGTTTTAATCGTGGCTTTCGGACGGCTTGAGGGACGTCTCCGCTCGCATTGGGTGGTCCCCACTGCTGCAAACACCCCCGTTGGAAGGCGAGGGCTGGCGCGCGGCGTGCGCGACGCGAGGCAGCGATGGGAGGACGCAGCCCACGGATGCGCGGCCGGTGCTCGCGACACACCGCGCGGCTCCCGGCTGCTCCCGGGGAGGCCGCTGCGTGTCCCCGTGTGCCACCGGCTCCCTCTGGTCCAGCCACAGCACAAGCTGTCCCTGCCGCCTTCGGTGTCCCTTCCTCCACAGTCCGGTTGTCACTGGGCTGCGTGGCGGCAAGGAAAAAGCCCTCTACTGCTGCTCGTGGCTCCCGGTTTGGGTAGCCATCGGTCATTGATAGATTTTCTTATTTTTTTTTTCTTTTCTCACTTCTGGAAAAGGAAATATGGGCTGAAAGGATAGGTTTGTCTTCTTTTTCTTTTTCTTTTTTTTTTTTTCTTTTCCCCCTTCTGGAAAAGGAAATATTGTATGGGCTGAAAGGATAGATTTGTCTTCTTTTTCTTTTTCTTTTTCTTTTTCTTTTTCTTTTTCTTTTTCTTTTTCTTTTTCTTTTTTTCTTTTCCTTTTTTAATTTCTTTTTAATTCCTTTTTTTCCCCCCTTTTTTTTTTTTTTTTTTTTTTTTGCTAATCTGAGGCACACTGCCACATCTGAAGCCACTTGGCTCATTATGGATTTCATGGAAACTGATTCCCTGAAAGTGTTTCCATATGTGTGTTCCCAATATATCCCATCCTCTTTCTAAATGGGAGTACAAACTCGCACACGAGCTGGAAATGGCTTCAGGATGTGACAGAGAAGTCAGATGACTGCAGTGGCACTGTGTGTGGCCTGCGCTGAAAGACACGGTGTCCTGCGTGCTGGCTCCCATTCTACAGTAGATCCAGTTTCAAAGAATTATCATCCTTCCCAGCTTCTTTAAAAGCTCCTAATCAAGAACCGGCAAGCGATCCGCTGCCTCCCTTCCTCAGGAGGCAACATGCAAGAGTCACCAAGGTCGTTTTGGCCGTGGAAGGGGCAGGAAGGGTGGCAAGAGCGAAGGCGCAGGGAAACGCCAAGGGCTTTTTCTTTCTCCCCCCTTTCCCTGCAAGACATCGTTTCTTTGCGCCTGCTCGAGGATCAGATGGTATTTCTGAGTTGCAGTGGAAAAGTACAATTCATGACAACATTGGAAACAAATATTTATACTGGAGAGTTAAGGCACATTTTTCTGAAAAAAAAAAAGTAATAAAGCACACTGCTCGCCTCAATGTATATTATCTTGCCATTCACTGGACTCCTAGAGGGTTCCTGCACTGCGGCTCCCCGGTGCTGTGCGTTTGCTGCAGATCTCAGCGCTGTGGTTTTGCCCCCTTGGTGTACACAACTCCATGTAGGTTGCTCTCCAAGAAAAGCCTCAAATGTTCCCTCCGAGGCCTGTCGCCTGGGGTTTGTGAAAAACAGCAGCAACCGAAATTCAGGCAGGAAAACCTGTAGAAATTTGAGCAGGGCGAGACGCGTGTGCATTTCTACAAGGCGGCGTTGCAGAATTGCTAGACTTTATTTCCAGGAAGCGTCATTTGCTTTTTCTTCTTTTCGCTTCCTGTGTAGCACAAAGATTGCCCAAGAGTTTAAACAAACAGGGGCTTTTGAAATAAACCCGATTCCTTTCGGCCTGATTCGCCAGCTGCAGACGAGCGCTGCCGAGATGCGACAGCAGCCACCAAGACGTTGGAGGCGGCCCAGCGCGGAGGTGAAGGGGCATCCCCGAGTCGCAGGTCCCAAGCACAAGCCAATGCACTTCTTCGAGGTGGCAATATGTCCCCCTCCTGTGGCCCCTGTTGGGAAAGGTTGACCATTCCCCTAGAAACGAAGCTTCGCCGCAGGCAACTTCCATACAGGAGACCGTGGTCATCAGTGCTTGCCATGGCTTCATTTTTGCACCCAACTGTCCACCCCAGAGAGGGCTTGCTGTTTGTTTTCCCCACGTCAGGTGGGAATTTCTCCTTATTCATGCTGCTGCTGATAAAATAAGCAGCCTCTTGGGTGCAGACAGCCATGACCTGTGTTTGGATGTGCAGGATCACCCGGCAAGAGTTAGGTGCCTAAAGAAAATGTCTTTCTTCCCATGCACTTTCCCCAGCCAAACAGGCCTACTGAGGCAGCAGAGCTGGCAGTGAGGGAGCCCAGGCTACGACAGTGCCAAAATCCCAGTTTTGCTGCTAAATCACGAGACAGCCCTGCCTGGGAAACACTCTCCTTTGTTGCACGAGTGGAGCTTTAACGGTCGATGCTCATTACATCATTTATGGGGTGTTTCTCCCAGCAAAGCGCCTAGGTGCTGCGCCGTAAATCCCGTGAAAACATCTATCGGTCAATTAACCGGGATTACTGGAGGTGCCAACGCGCCGTCGCCTCCGTGCCAGGCCAGGCAAGCGGGCGAGGGAAGCGGTGCGCGGCGGCTCGGCGGGGTTAAGGCGGCGCTTCATTCTGCTGTGGTGTTTTGCGAGGCTGCGGTGCTCCATAACGGGGCTGCTTAAATGGTCCCAGCTAGACCTTGAAGTTAACACCTTGTCGAGGTGAAGCAAGGAGGAGGGAGGACAAGTTCACACCTCTGCTGCCGCCGTTGTTCACCAGGGGACCAGCTTGCCACTGCGCAGAGAGAGGGAAAAAAAAGCTAAGGAAAATGGAATCAAACACCTCTTTTTTCCTTTCCTTTCCTTTCCTTTCCTTTCCTTTCCTTTCCTTTCCTTTCCTTTCCTTTCCTTTCCTTTCCTTTCCTTTCCTTTCCTTTCCTTTCCTTTCCTTTCCTTTCCTTTCCTT
>VWPW01005302.1:87058-124406 GCA_013389825.1 Crypturellus undulatus | reverse complement strand
TTTTTTCTTTTTTCTTTTTTCTTTTTTCTTTTTTTTCTTTTTTCTTTTTTCTTTTTTCTTTCTTTTCTAACTTGCTGAATGAATGCAGTGAGTTAAAGGGAGAAAAAGGGCATTTTAATACACCCCATTGCATGGGAGAGAAGGTCACGAGCATCCCACTGAAGCACCATGATCCCAAAAACCAAACGGGGAGCGAGAAGCACTGCCCGAACGGTGCTGTTGCTCCTGCAGTGCCATGTGAAACGAAGAGCAAAATACAGCTCTGTCGCCGATGCCGAGGGACACTTGGGGAAAACCAAGTTGCCTCTACCAAATAATTACTGCCTTCCACCCCAACACGTTGCAAAGGATTCGTAGAGCTACAAAACTGAGTGCACAGAAATTGGGAAACTTCTGTACTTACATTGCCTGTGCAACTTTAAATCAGCCGCATTCTGCTTATGCATTATATTACAGGTTTTAATTACAGGATCACATGATACTTTTCCCACGGGATTCCTGTCTCATTCAGTGCACAGGATGGACAGTGCTAACTTAATAAGCAGCTCCTCAGTGTTTGGTTTTCTTCTTGTTCTTTGCATTTCCCCAGGCCTTACTTATTGCAGAGCATTAAATTCTTCTCTGAAGAAGGAATTCTTAATTTCTTCATGGGTCTTGCTCTAACATTTGTGCCGTAGGATTGCTACGCAGTTTCTTAGGGAGGGCAATGTTGCCAAGAGCTAAAGAGCTCAGTTTCAGCAGAGTCCTGAGACACAAGCTCTGGGGCGCAGTGTAATTCAGGGCACCTTTTTGCATCACCTACAGCGTGATCTTTTGTGCTGAGTATTTAGCCTTAAGTTCAGAGTTGAGTTCCTGTTGACTTCTGCTGTGGCTGTGAAAATTCAGCACCCGTGCACATCAAGGCCAGTGTCTTCGCTGGCACCAGAGAAGGAGGAAGGTGCTGTCAGTGACCACTGGTGGAAAACGTCCTCTAAAGAGATTTCAAGAGAGTCGCAAAGTGGGAAAATGTGTAAGGTACAGTCTGAAGTCCAGTTTGCCTAGAAAAACAGCCAGGCCTTGTTTGCTGCACCTCTCCTGAGTTCTTCTGTAATGGAGGTTGGGAATATTCAGACAACAGGCTCTTGATTGCCCAACACCAATGCGTCTCTAGAGGTGATGCGGTTGCAGGCGAGAGGGCCCGTGTGAAAGAACAAGCGTGTTCTCCTGCAACTGAGTGCTGTGCTGAAATACATGTGGAAGAGGGACTGACATTTCCCAACTTTCTTTTCTTGATATTGTAACCTCAATAATACTCTTTTAAGGTATTTTTGTTTATAATTAAAAAAAAGGACACCTTTCCAAATCCCTCTTTGTAGTTATCATAACAGCATCCCTATCATCCTTTAAACCCTTTTACACAGACTTCCAGTCTCCTAGCTAATGGAGCAATGTGTTACAGCACTGGCTTGATTCTCAGTCTGGATTGTAGTTAGAAGATATGGGGTTGTCCCTATATTTCACAAATATTTGCTGGCATTTCAGAAAATGCCAAGACTCGGGAATCCTGGCTTCCATTCCAGGCTCTGGGCAAGTGTCTTTGTAGGGGCACAGACTCTTCTGCCCATTTTTAGGCAGAATGCTTATAATTTGTTCATATTTGGCTGGGTTTTCATGGCAACGTCTCTCATACAAAAGCCACTTCTATTCTAAAGTTCAAGTCCTTACTTCAAAGCATGGAACTGCTACAGCTTTTCAAAGAAAGACTTCTCAGAATTTAAGATTAGTAAAACAATATATTTTTCCCAGCAGAAGAGTTTCAGCTGAAATTTTCAAAACAAATAAATCCATAAATCACAATTTAGCCTGAGACAGACGCCCAGCATGGACAATTTCAGCCAGAATGTTTAAAGTTTGGCAGTGCTGTAGGAAACAGAAAATCGTCTCATAATGTGAAGTGTGTGGCATACTTCATACTAGGCGATAGTATCTGCCGTAAGTAATCCAAGCTGTACACATAACTCATAGGCGTAGAAGTTAGAGGAAAAAAGAAAAAAGGGGGAAAAAAAGCTTTAATAGATCAATTTGTGCTACATTCCAGCCCAACCTGAACTACTGAACAAGGAGCACAGCATCTAGCGTCTACTCCTGTGAAAGTCTTAATGCTGAGGTTGTCCAAAACACAAGTGAATCATTTGGATAAAATACCATTAAATATATTAGCTACTGGTGATATGTTTAGCTGTGTCCAGCTGAATTTCTTTGAGACAGTCTCTTCTGTGACTTCTCCACTCTCTTTTCTTGCATTTAGTAGTTATGCACTGACTTGATACGCTCCCCATGTCTTGTTCCCTATCAGACATATACAGTAAGTTCAAGGGACCTTTTCTTTTGGTAATGACTCTAAAATATAAAATAACCAAATTCCAGCAAACTTCAATATTCTAAGTTATAAAATTATCCTGTTACCCCTTGAAGTGTATGTCAGCTTGCTGTACCCACAAGGAGTTAACCTCGTCACGGTACATTATGGTCTCTAATAATTGGAAGTGATTGGCCCAAGTGCTGTAAACCTGGCAGAAATTTGTTGCTTTATTTTCTGTAAACCACAAGCACCATTTATTAATTGAGAAATGAACATTAACTGGCATTAGCTGGCATCTGTAAACTGAAAAAGAGAAATGGCCAGGGTAGGCATTCTGCTGTAATCGGCGCAGCTGCAAAGGTGCAACAGGTAAAATGGTGTTTTAAGCGCGAACGCAAAACCACGCTGCTGTTGGCAAATTCCCAAGTCTAGGGTTTTTAATGAGGCTTTTGCATCAAAATAAGTGAAACCACATGGAATTTTAATTGTTCTCATTCTAAATATGAAACACACTAGGGCAGTATTCTTCAACCTAATACGTTAGCATATATATTGGCATATTAGCATTACCACATTTCTGTTCTAAATGCATATCTCTGAGAAAACTTGAGCACCAGGTTATGCCAGGGAGGAATCTGCCTAGTAGATTTAAAAGCAGTTTACTCCATGCGCCTTCAGATGTAAATGATTTGGTCGAAAAGGGTCCCTTTTGCTTTTGTATTGACAAGCACCACAGACTAATCCAATGGAAAAAGAAGTCCATTTGCTGCTTGTTTCCATGTTTTGGGGATTTGGTTTTCTTTTTTTTTGTTTTCTTTTTCTGGTACCATGAAAAAAAGGCTCTTTTCTTCTTCCTTGGCAATTCTGCAGCCACGATGGAGCAGAGGAGCTGGGCTGCACCAGTTTAATATAAGCGATCACGAGAGTGGGAAGTCACAGATGCAAACCATGTTCTTGCTCTGACGGCGGAAAAATTAGCATAAATCTTTAATCCTGCTGGGGAGAGGAATAAATAAATTATTTACTTGCACTTGCATGTTACTGTATTGCCCATCGACACTGCCAATTATGTGCAAGTACAGATACGGAGATGGGCTACATACCCAGAAGAGCTGTTTACGCTCCCAGTCCAGCAAAGAGCTATACGTGCATAAATTAATATGCATCTGGGGCTTGCAGGTTAGAACCTAAATCAACCTTAACACGTGAGACGGAGGTAGCACAGAAAGAGAGAGGAGGAGGATGAAATAGCAGCGCTGCGATTATATAGTAATCGCAAAGGAAGGAAAAAATCTGCGGTTTTGAGGTTTTAAAAGTTTCTAGACTTGTTCAGGAAAGTTTCTTTAGAATAGGAGCGAGGGGTGAGTGGAAACCTGCCCTGATCAGCCTCCCAAAAAAATGTGCTTACACCATGGAGATGCAGAAGGCTGAGGAAGGAGCAAACTACAACGAAAAGCAGAAGTACAAAGAGAGCAAAAGGTGTTGGGTGGATGGTGAAGCCAGCGCGCAGGAGTGGGGCAGAACCGGCCGTGAGCGAGATAGGAAAGGGTTATTTGGCCTTTGGGTAAATAGGACTGTACTTTACAAGCCCCCGTAAAAACAAACAAGTGTGGATTTACTGGGCTGTGGAAGGAGGTCTGCAGCCCATGTTAGAAATGCCGAGGGAGGGGAGCACATGCCGGCTTGCGCAACACCGGCACAATCTCTTGGCAATGCTCATCCGGATCATATTTGGATGGAGGCCTGAGAAAAAGATTGTTTTACACAGGTAAATCTGTGTTGATAGTTTTTTTTTTTTTTTTTTTATCCAAAGAAAAAGGGGATTGGTTGCAAAGAAGCAAACCATACCAGTGCTCTACACCCTTACACTCATCCTAATTCTTCCTTTGATTCTAAAAGACTTGTTTGACTTCTATCAGGGTAAACTAAGAGCAACTCTGTTCATGTTGGGAGAGTTGCAATAACAATTAAAAAAAAAAAAAAAAGAGTGTAAGCAGTAGCAGATTGAAACTCAGCCTTTTGAACAGCTGGGGAAATTATGCTATAACCTTATATTTCCAGATACGTATCAGACCTGTTCACAATATAAAGGATAGCGTTCCAAAATTACGGCTTTGAATCTGGGTGGTATGGCCTCTGGCTATTGTTTGCAGTTGGGAACGAAAGAAGTTGCATCAAGTAGTAGAGTGTTTGCTATAAAGGTACAAGTTATATTACATTCCAGAGTGTTATGGTTTGAGGGCTCGATAATGGAGACAGACCCATTCACCCGTAGGTCACTGATTCACTTCCAGATAAAGGGAGTCGTAATCACGTTGTCATCAGCGGCAGAAATGGGTTTTTACTGCGAGTTTAAACTCAGTCCTTGCGAGGCTTCATGCAAAGCTGGATAACCATGCCCGGATCTCCCGTTGTACCCCATGGACTCTTGGCTGGATGTGGCCCCGATTCTCAGCCTAACCCCGCTGAGATGCCTCCAGGCTCTGCCCCTCCATCACTTCTAGGTGCTGCCTGATGTTGCCCGTACCCTGGGCATTGATTGCACCATTTGGCATCTGGAAGTCCCTATATTTTCCCGTTAAGTGGATTAGATTTGATATTCTTTGGCAAAGAGACGGGTGAACCCAGGGGTGGGAAGCCGTGGCAGTGACACCAGGGAAGCGCAGGAAAGGCCAATTACATTTCATGGCTTCTTCCTTTTTTTTTTTTCCCTCTTTATTTCAATCCTGCTCTTTCCAGCTCTCTGCCCACTGGCTGCTGTGCTTTTACATTAGACTTGCCCTCCCTACCTCCCCGTGCCCCTTCTCCCCATCCCGTTTGCTGGGGTCATGGGCTTTCGGCGTCACGTTTTGCTGCTGCCGCCCGTGCTCTCCACACCACGTTCTCCGCAGCAAGTCCTTGTGCTGCTCCCATCAGCCTTCCAGTCCTGCTCCCAAATGCAGCGTGTTTGGTATGGGATTAAAAAGGAGGTGAGCTGAGCTAACCCGCCCCTGCTTTGCATTAGGATCAGATTCACAGCGTTACCATCCAGGCGCTTTCAGGAACCGTAAACTCTGTGCTCTTACCCGTGGCCACGCTGAGCAGGCTGCGGAGGAAGCAACTTCTTGCAGCAACGGGACGAGCGTTGGGCTTGTAACTTCCACATGCTGCGCTGCAAAGTAAAATCTGCATCTTTCCTATCAGCCCGGTGGCCTGTCCCACTCTGGACCTCCTTGGCTGCAACAAGTAGTATTTTTTTGCAGATAGGAAGGTAGCTGAGTAGATCCTCATTGGAGCAGACATGGGAAGTTGCACCTTGGTGTAACTCCACTGATGCTGGTGGTGCAGCGAACTCGATGTTGCCCATTCTGGGACTTTTGTTGCTAGCTGCACCAAAATTCATTTTTTCTCGAACCCCCCAGGCACATAGGCGTGAAACTTGTTTTTTGCCAAAACCAAGACCGAGGTACTGGAGAGACTATAGGAAAACACCAGCAACGCAAGGGCACCCTCATTCCTCACAGGCCAGAGGGCAAACTGAATAGAAAGAGACCTTTATATATATATATTTTTTTTTCTTTCAATCTCTCGATTTTTGAGAAAATCCCGTGGCTTTTTTTGTGGGCCGGGCTTGTGGCTTGGGAATACTCTGGGTTGGCAGCGCTGCTGCCTCCGTGGGCATCGGTGTGGTTAGAGCAGGGACCCGTTCGGCCCAGCGCTTGTAGGCAACAGGTATCTCTCCTTGCAATGTGTTATTTGCTATGATCTGCTGTTCTTTTGGGGGCCAAAAGAAGTGGGGTTTTCTTAAAAAAAAAAGAAAAAAAAAAACTATTGGCTCTTGCTTAAAAAAAAAAAAAAACAGTATTTACAGAATTGTTTTCCCCCGTCTTTTGTTATAATTTTTTAGGTGCTTCAGAGCTGGGCCCATTTTCAGATCCCAGGCAGTTCACAAGCATTTCATCCCTCACTGAGAGCCGCTTCTCCAACCCTCGAATGCACTATCCAGCTACCTTTACCTATACACCGCCAGTCACCTCAGGCATGTCACTGGGTATGTCCGCAACCACTCACTACCACACCTACCTGCCACCGCCCTACCCCGGCTCTTCCCAAAACCAAAGTGGACCTTTCCAGACCAGCAGCACTCCATATCTCTACTATGGCACTTCGTCGGGATCGTACCAGTTCCCCATGGTGCCGGGAGGGGACCGCTCCCCTTCCCGGATGCTTCCTCCGTGCACCACGGCGGCCAACGGCAGCACGCTCTTAAACCCTAACTTGCCCAACCAGAGTGACGGGGTGGAGGCGGATGGCAGCCACAGCAGCTCCCCAACCGTCTTGAATTCTAGTGGCAGGATGGATGAGTCCGTTTGGAGGCCGTACTGAGATTGCTCCTGCCCAGCCTGACCTCCGTGAGCCAAAAAAAAAAAAAAAAAAACAAAAAACAAACCACAAACGGTCAACTAACTACAAAGTGCCTGGTTATTTTGGGGGTTTTCTTTTTTGGCTTTGTTTTCTTTCGAATAGGTTTTACTGATATGTGCAACTGTGTAGATGGGATGATAATGGCCATAAATAACACGAGAGCAACCAACACGCCACCACGACCCATGTTTCAGATTATGTGGATCAAAGCACATATATATGGATATTTTTTTTTCTCGGAACCATTTTACCGTGTTTTATATTTTAAAAAGTACTTATTACATGCAAAAAAAAAAAATACTCCCTCCTTTTTTTTTTTTTTTTTTTTTGACTAGAGCATCGTGACAAATAGTGAGTTCTTTGCCAAGGAGAGAGAACGGACTCTCCAGCTGGGAGGAGAGACACGGTGATGCAAGGCCAAGGCTGCGGCCCATTTGTTTTTTTGTTTTTTTTGTTTTTTTCTCAAAAAAAAAAAAAAAGAACACGAACTCCAGATACAGCTGCACCTATACAGCGTATGGGACTCTGCTCCCCTGCATAGTGCAATTCGGCTGACTTGTCTGGGCGCAAATAACGAGGCAAGCAAAGAGCAAGTTGCCTGCCCTTTGCCATGATACATCCTGATGAAAAGAGTTATCCCCAAATTCAGCCACGAGCCTTGCTGCAGAGGAAAGTTGGAGCGTCTCTGTGTTCATCACTTTTTCTTTTTTCTTTTTTTTTTTCCCTTTCGTCTTGTTTTGGGGTACTTCAAGAGAACCGGTTAGGATAGACAACCCTGGAGTTTCCTTTTTGCTTTGACCTCCATTGCTTTTGCCTTCATGCAGTTAACCAAAAACTAAAAATAAAAAAAAATCCTCTTAAGAATAAAAAACAAAACATTGTTACTTATGCAAAATATGAAAAGGGCAATATATATTACTAGAGCCAAACTGATATACATAGTATTTGTGTTCGGCTATGTTCTTTTTTTATTTTTCTTTTTAAATTATAAATGTGTAAAATTTGAGGTTGTTTGCTAACATGAATCGTCATATAACTTTAAAAGAATATTTATAATTATTTAATGACATTTGGACCCTTTAAACGTTTCTTAATGTAATGATATATTGACTTCGGTCTCTAAAAGTATTTTTTTTTTAATTATTATGTTTCCACAATGGTGTAAACCTCAAGCCTTTACCCATCTCTAAAAGCAGTTCCAGTGCGAAGCAGTTTACAGTGGAATTTAAAAACAACAACACCAACCCAAGCTCATCCGCATCTCATGGCTTGGGATGCAGGACTCTTTTGTACGACTCATGAAGGAAATAGTGTGTTCAGACTATTTTGTTAGCTCTCTGGTTGCCTTCAACACAGTCTTGCCTTTTAATCCATAGTTGTGGAGACACTGGAAAAAAAAATACAGTAGGAAGGATGAGGGGCTTCCCACCTTCACCTGCTTTCTTCCTCTCCCAGGATTTTTCGTGGAAATTCGAAAACACTCCCGTTTTTAAAACGTTCTGCTTTGGCAACATGATTTGAATGTTGATAGTTTTTTGTTTCATTTTTGTTTTTAAATCAAAATTTCCAACTGTGCTTTAAAAAATGCACACGCGGCGGCACCGCTGGGCTGCTGACCACAGCGGGAAGGGAGAGCGGCTCTGGCCCTCGCGTTGAGGCCGACACGGTCCCACCGTGGCCTCGCCGGTCCTGAGCATTAAATGCAGAGGGGTCCTGAGCATTAAATGCAAAGGGTTGGTGGTTCCTTGCAAGCCAAGATCCCGCTCTGGAGTTGAGGATCCCTGCGGATTCTCCTGGGCACGGGAGATCCGGAATTGCACCCCGGGGCCCATGGCCAGGGCCAGACCTGATGCCGGCTGCCGTTGACCTGCTCCCTCTTGGGAGCTTCCTCTTGGCCTCCAATTTGTGCCATTCCTTAGAAAAAAAATATAAGAAAAGAAAGAAAAAATAAAAGAAAAGAAAAGTCTTTGCCTTCTAAAGGTTGTATACCAAGTATGCTTAAAGTCGAAGTAAGACACTTTTTTTTTTTTGCTAATACTTAGTTTTCCTTCAAAGATGGAAGCTGTAATTGATTCTATTTATTGGCGGCGCGCGGTGGCTTGAAGCGCACCCCTGCCCGCGTGTTTGTAACTGTAAAATACGTTCGTCGGTCTCAGCAGCACTTAAAAAGCCAGTGTCTGGTTACACATTTCAGTTCTTTTTTTTTTTTTTTTTATTTGTTTAGTAAGCAAGAGAAAAAGATGTACTGCCAGTGCAAGCTGTTTCCTATTTAATAAAAGGTACTATATTTGTACATTATTTGTTATTGCTGAGAAGGGCTTTTTAAGGTTTACTGTATGCATATTAAGTAATTTTTAGGGTGCTTTTTTTTGTGTCGAAACGTTAAAGTGGCTGCAGGCAGCAACCCAGAGTCGTCTTCTTTTTTTTCTTTTCTTTTTTTTTTCTTTTTTAAAGACTTTGTTGTAAAATTCAAGCACTTGTTTCTTTTTGTTTGTTTGTTTGTTTGTTCATTTCCGGATAAAGCCAGCGTAGAGCAGATCTGCGTTTTGTTCAGCACCGGCAGAATTCGGTTCGTGGCCCCGCTTTATTTTTTGAACCAGCCCGGTCAGGACAGACGTTCACGCGCGGGTTGAGCCACATCCGAGGCCATGGACGGGATTTTCTAAGTGCCACCCGCTGCCTTGGAGCGGGTCCTGTGCTCCCCGAGCCCCTCGGTGCCTTGGGGAAGCCGGCCGGGGTTGACGCGAACATGGAGCACATCCGAGCTTTTGGCCAACACTTCCAAGTTCACTCGGGAACGCTCCCGATTCAGGATTTCAGGAGGGAAAAAAAGGAAAAAATTAAAAAAAAAGAAGAAGAAAGACAGGAACGCGGTGTTAGGTAGTTAACCTCACACGGTTATGTGACATTTTAGCATCTCCAGAGAGGAGCTTCGTCCAGGCGCCCCAGCCCTTTCCTTCGGCAAGCGGCAACCCCTGGTGCTCCTCGGAGAGTCTCGAAAGGTTTTTTAAAATTTGCCTTTGCTACTTTCCAGCTCTCTTATCCTACCAAAGATCCCCTTGCGGCACAGCGGGCCCGCGCGGCCCCTCTCGCAGGGCAGGGGACCCCCCGCTCCCCTCGCCGCGCGCGGGGCAGGACGCGGCGGGAAGCGCCGCGGGGCCCAGGGCACCGCGGGTGGGTCCTGCTCCAAACCCGGCTGCCCCCGGCGAGGGTCCCCCGCTCCCGACGGGGGGAATTTTGCACTTTCGCACGTAGCGCGTGCGGCTACAGCCCCGCAAGCCAGCAACGAAAGCAATAACCCACACGCGTACCAGCCAGGCGGACCAGATCCACGAAGCCCAACTCTCCGACCCCGGCCCCCAACGTTCTTATTGTTTTTGAATATAATGCATTTCATTTTAACATTTTTTTCTGGAACTTTTTTAGATGTTTGTTTACTTCCATGTTTACAGATAACTCTTTGCTTTTTTTTTCCTTTTTTTTTTTTTTTTTAAATGCCGTACTTTTAAGTATATCAGCCAAAACCATACTTTTACAGTAACTTTGTTTTAGGTAATATGAGTGACATTCCATTTTTTTGTTGTTGTTGTTGTTAAATATGCTTTACCAGTCTTGAATTTCTGCTGGAACAAAATATTTGTAGCATTTTGTGTAAATACAAGCTTTATTTTTTTTTATTTTTTTTCAAATGCTGTCACCCGAGATTTGCTTTTCATGCACATATTGTACAAACACATTCTGCTTTGTGCCACAGACGATGATTGTGGATCAGTTTACTTCAACTTCAAAGGGACTATTTGTATTGTATGTTGCAACTGTAAATTGAATTGTTTGGCATTTTCTCATGATTGTAATATTAATTTGAAGTTTGAATTTCATTTTCAATAAAATGGCTTTTTTTGTTAATGTTCCTCTCTGCTTCTTTTATTTCCGCTGTCTCCCCGTGACCACACACCTCATATTCGTGGGCTTGGCAAAATAAATAGGCAGTGGGACATGGTAGAAGCCCTTCAGCAGTGGTCCCAAGAATTTGTGCAGTACTTAAATTTTCAACAAAATATAAAAAGCAAAGTTTCCAGGCCTACTGAGGGAACCTAAATCTGATCTCGAATGTTGCTTCTCTTCCCCGAGTCTGCACACTGTTGAAAATATTTCTTCAAGTGCGAACTTCTGCATTCATCTTGGTCTGTTGTTGACTCTGAAACCTAACAACTGCCATGAGCAGAACCATTCTGCTATCGGGAAGGCCCCGGGAGAAGAGCGGGAGGCGTAAGAAAGCTGCAAGCTGCTTCCCAAAGCAGCGGAGAGGGATTTTGATTTTTGGCACTGTTGCAGGACCGGGGTTGCACTATTCCCACCTCCGCCTGGTCAGAGCGAAGGAATGCGGTTGCAGATAATCGCGTGATTTGCATGGCCTGAAGCAAAACTGGTTGCCAAGTAGAGAAAGATATATGGAGAAGGAGGAGACTGGGGAGGAGGCAAGTTTTCCCTCTGCCTAGTGTCACGGGTAGAAGGAGATGGAGCTAATGATGGTGATGTTAAGTTCACCCAGCGGTCTTCAGGAGGAGAGGAAGTGACAGCAGTTGTTTGCAAGCCTGTGCCTGGTTTCATAGTAAGTTCTTATCCTTTTTAGATATTTGGCAAGTTTGCACAGAGAGAACTGAGGTTCTGTTGGTTTCAAGAAACCATTAGCTCTGAAGTTTAAGGAGGAAATGTGAAATGGCAGTAATTACGTGAGCGCTGTTCGTTTTAACATGGACCTACACTCTTGGTGTGTGGTGGGGGAAGACAGAGATAATGTTTGGGACCTTTCAAAGGCATTTTCATTCCAACCTGTAACCTGGGGTTGCAGGGACTTTAGGGATGTTTTATCCAATGGCAAAGAGCCAAGCAGGACAGTCAATGCTCTGGGGCATGTTGCTATATTAAGAGCTGTAGGAGATCTAACGTGATAAACGTGAGTGCTAAGATTTTCTGTTGACCTCTGGTCAGCAGGTTAACCCATCTCAGCTAGTCGGGGCATGGAGGGGGATTCCTTGTGTTCATGCTCATTTAATCCTTCAAGCTCATTCAGGGAAACAATTTTTCACTATTAGGATGGTCAAAAATAGTGGCCTGGAGAACTTGCCAACCTCCATCCTTGGAGGTCTACAAGGGCCAGACAGGTAATACTCTGAGCAACCTGCTGTGCCCCCATAGCTGAGCCTGCTTGGAGCAGAAGGTTGGATTGGAGACCCTCCCCCAGGTCCCTTCCCACCTGAATTATTGTGTGAATTCAGCTGTGGAGCATCCTGCTGCAAGTTGTCCAAGCTAAAACCTGCTTGGATGACCGTAGGAGTAACATGGTGTATCAGGCCACAGGAATAGCTTTGAGAGCATGAAACACGACCATGGGCAGGGTATTGAGGAGTCACCATGATCCTGCTCTCTCCTGATGGTACCTGGCACCTTTCCCTTTCTCAGTAGAGGACTGTGGGCTAGGAGAAGGTAACGTCTGCTGTGACCCCATGGCAGCTCCCATGTGCTTCCCTCTCGAGCATCGTGTTCGGACTGGCGCTTCTCTTCCCCCTAACTGCTTAAGGCCACTCTCATTCTCACGGTTTCAGCAGCAAACCAAGCTGCTTGGTTGACCATCTCAGAGGACTGTGCAGGGCTGGGGCAAATGGTGTGTGCAGACATGCACCTCCATGTACACATGCTGTGTGTCTATTTCCTCTTTTCCTAGCATCCCTTTCCACACAGGATCTACCTAACTTAGGATGGAGCATCGTGGTGGGGCTGAGATCGGCATTTAAGCGCAGTTAGGAGATAAAATCCCAACCAACTCCTACCATCACTGACTTCCCCACCTTTTGGTGCCACCAAGTAGCCTCTGGCATTGGGAGAGGGTTTCAGGGCAATTCTCTGTCACTGGTGTCAGACCTCGGCTGGTCCCCAGCGCTGACATAAAATGGGCAACGTCTTGCTCAATTTCTCCCTGTTGGCATTGGTTTTAACTTTTTAATTTCCTCTGGCTGTGAGCAATGCTGGAGAGTCTCAAAGGAACCACATGTCGGTAGCCACCGGCCTAAATCAGGCTTCTCTGTGCCTAAAACAAGCTCTTGGGGAGCAGGGGGAGAGCGATGGAGAAGGGGCCAACCTCACTGTTCAGCACCAAGCCCTTCGTTAGCACCAAATAAAATAATCCACTGAGCTATTTACTGGCAGAAAGAAGGAAATAACCCCAGTCGCATATTCCATGACTGATATGTACTGTCCAGTCACCTTTGGCAGAGTAATGTGCTTCCAAGCTCATCACTTACAAAGAAAATTAATCCCTCTTTGGGGCTGAAATCCATCCCCGGGCAGCCTACTAGCAAGCCTACTAACTGCCCATTTTTATGTAGGAGTTTGCACGAAAACCTTAGCCTGGCATTCAAGCAAAAGAAAAAAAAAATGCAGCATTAAAAAGGGGTCTCTTTGGCCTGCTGTTGCTATATACATATTTATTTTTTATTTATAGGTCTACATGTGTAATAGTTGACTGGGCTGCATGGGGTTGTTCCTGCAAAGTCTCCTTGTGATTCTTATGGAGCCTGGGAGGAGGGTCTGGCAATCTCTTGGTTCCTTGGCTGCAAGCAAGCTGTTAGCTCCCTTCAAAGATCAGGATATGAAATACAGGGAGAACAAGGCCAAAATTTCCACCCGTGTGTAGGAGGGAAAACACAGTGTCTTGCGACCTACAGCATCACTGAAGTCACCAGCTCTGCCCTGTGCAGGTGGACAACATGTTGTAGGGTGGCTGCAACCTGTGTTTCTAGCGGTCCTCTATGACACCTAAGCAACTTAACAAGGGACCTGCATTCCCTCCTCGGTGTGACTAATTCTTATCCTTTACCCAACTGGAGTCGCTTGTCTCACCTTTCTGCAGTAGTCACTTAGGTTGCTATTGCAGTTCAGGTGATAAATAAAACAAAGTCTCTGTAATTTTGTTGGTAATAACTTGTAAAGAAGAGATGAGTTAGCTTTGGTTCTGTAGCTGGGAAATTGTGTGTGATTCTTCTGGCAGCTTTGGCCTCTTCTCTTTATGCCTCAGTTTCCCTAAAGACAAAGCAGGGAAGTTACTATTCTCCTACTTGGTCAGTATGTCCCAAGGACTCAGTGTTTACAAAGAGCTTTGAACTTCTTTTTTTTCTTTACTACAAATCTAATTTTGATCTCAAGCCATTGGACAGTGTCCCTTTAAACAGCACATTTCTAAACCACATGTTTAGAAAAATTGACCCAGTTTCCACACTGCTGATCTGGTGAAAAAACAATGCAGACTTAAGGCCAAGTTGTGCTGTCTCAACAGATTTGCTCTGGATTTGCGGTGGGCAGGGGAAAAAAAAGAAAAAAAAAGGCCGATATCAGTGGGGCTGCGAGCGGGGAACCCGCCGTTGGCCACGGCCTCTCGCCAGAAGCATCACGACGAGCGGCGGGAGCTCGCGGGATGTCCCTCCACTTAGGGAAAAGCAAACAAGCCCTGCTCGAGCTGATGCGCTGCAGTAACTCGCCAGTGATTAATGTTCGTCGCGAGGCCAAAGGCAGCCGGCGATCACGCCAGGGGAGATCAGCTGAAGTCCCGCTATTAATAGCCCGGTGGTTTTTGGTGCCGGCTTTTCTGAGCTCCAAAATGCCACTCTTATCTGCGTAGAATCACAGGGATGTGGGTTGGAAGCCACCTCTGTAGGTCACCCAGGCCAGTGCCCTACTTGGACTTCCACCACCACCAGCAGCAGCACCGTTAGATCCGATCGGTGGTGGCTTTCTCTAGCCAAGCCTTGAAGTCCTCCAAGCTTGGCACTTCAGCAGGGCCCCTGAGCCCAGTGGTCCTCCCAGGGAAGAGCTTCTTCCCCCGGCCACCCTGAAGCCCCTGGGTGCAATACATTCCCTTCCCAGGCCTTGGGTTGGGAAAGCAACGTGGCATCGGGCTTTAAAAACTCGCTGCAAGTCAACGGGAGTCCAGCGCTCGGCTGCTTCTGGCCTCCACCCCTTCGCTGGTATTCCTGCAGGCTCCAACTTTAGAGCACTTTTAAAAATAACGTTGGAGCCTAAACACTGAGGCGGTCCCTCCCATTCCCCTCCGCACACACACAACTTTGTTTACTTTTTCATTTCCTCCCTTGAAAAAAAAAAACAAAAAAAACAAAGAAGAAGTCCAAAGTAGCTTAAAACAACCCTGTTGCATCCAACTACTGCAAAAGAGTGTCTCCCAGGAAAACACAGGGCTTATCCCAGCTCCGGGGCCAGCAAGGCGGCTTAGAAAACATCAGAAAACAGGAAAGCAGGGCCAGGGCTCTGTCCGCAGAGGGAGGGGAGAAAGAGGAAAAATAGAGGGAATGATCCGGGCAGATCCTTGGAATCGTGAATGCAAATGATCTTTGTCCCTCTGTTGCCAGCAGTGGTGTTCTCCTAACAGAGCAGGATGTTCTCGGGATTTTTAATAATAGCCAGGCCAGATGCTCAACTCTGTTCTGCAAATACTGTACAAGTGAGAAGGAGAACAGCTGATTTCTGTTAAGACGAACACCAGGAGAATAAGCCAAAAAGTATGAGAAATCTCCAGAGGTCTTTCTTTGTAAACCCCTGTTTGGCAGCAAGATCTTGAAATGAGGACAGAAAATCCGGTTCATGCTTCTGTCCCTTTCCAAATGGGTCGTGGCGGGTCTTATAGCACTTTTTGCACCTTTCTGCATTTTTCGTCAACATATGGCATCACTGGCTGGAATTTCCCTCTGTATTTTAAAGATCTGCAAAATCCACAGTGCTTGGCTTTCGTGAGCTGTAGAAAGTACCAGTCAACAAGGAATTTATTTGACTTGTTTTATGCCATAGAAAATGGTAAAATGCCAAACTGAAGCTACAGATTTAAAACAGTGCTGTCATTTCATCTTTTTTGATTCCTTCACCCAATTTCCTTTCCTTAGTTGCTCTTTTTCTCTATTTGTAATACTAGAAAAGAGTAATTCTACCTACCAGACAGAGACGGGAAAATGTATTTATAAGGCACTTATTGGACCTTAAGAAAGATGTATTTTACCATTTATTGCCATTTACTCTCTATAGGACTTCATACGACTCCTTAAAACATTTCTTCCTTACGTTATAGCACTGACAGCAGGATACTCTCCCAAGCATGGATCTTTGAAATACTGATCTTCATGTTTGTAATATGCTCTTAGATATTGGATGGAAACTGTTAGAGAAGCATAGGGAATGCGGTTAAGCGATATCTTGTTGTTCTATAATCGGCCAATGACCAAGAGAAAAAAAAAAGAACGGACTGTGCATCACGTTCACACATTTTTCTCATATGCTGAATGGCAGTCCTAGAAAACACTTCCTAGAAACCCAAGGAAACCCATTGTGAAAGGATGAGGAGAACATATCCAATATTTAGGATTGCCGGGGAATGGCTGCAGATAAAGATGTTTGCAGAGCTCGTGTCATCGTGCCAGCGAGCGGAGGTTCAGGACGTGCCCTTCCAGCCCTCCCCATCTTTGCCTCGCAGAGAAGATCCCCCAAACTGCTCTATTCATACGTTTCCAATTAGGAACTCATTTCAGTTGCTTAGTTTAACAGGCGTGCGGACAATTTTTTCTGTGCGCTGGGTTTGTTTGTAAAAGATACTTTTCCAGGATATCCACGTTAAGCCTGGCACTTGGTTTACTGTGGGCTTCTGCCTGGCAGCAGCTCTCCAGCTTCTCCTGAGACAGAAAATAGCAGCAGATAATGTGCTGACAAACCACGGCGTTACCTGACCATGGTCCCGTGCCAGCTTTGTTGGTTTGGGTCTGCCTGACACGGCGGGAAGAACCTGGACACGCTCCCCGTGGCAGCAGCCCACGGTGGAGGGTGGAAAGAGGTTCCTGCTGCTCCCTGTCACATGCAATTGCCCCAATGCCAGGAGCTATGGGCTGCTGTCAGGTTCACCTAGATGACTTTATACCTTTCCCTGCAGAGGAAAAAAATACAGAGATATAATTTAGGTCATCTTCAGCATGACAACCTAGAGACAGGAAAATACAAACCGCTTGTACTTGAGCAAGCAGTGGTGCTCAAGGGCCATCGGTCGGGGCCTCACGTGGATCTCAGCAGGGCTGGCAGGTGAAACCCCAGAGAAGGCAGATGAATGCACGCCACAAACAGCAGCGGGTCTCAGTGCTTTCCATGCAGCCTTTTTACTGCCATGCAGCACAATCCTTCCCTGTGCACATACCGGCCCGAATTCAGCGCCAAAAAAGAGATCGACCCACAATACTTCCAAGTATCAATCTCCCCCAGTCTCCAAGTCTTCTCTAAGCCAAAATTTTGGCTTTCCCTTGGAAGCAATATTGCTCTAAATTGACCTCTGTTCCAGCTGCCTCATTTTGAAAAATTTGACACTCTTGGGTCAGTGTTCAGGTCTTGCACTTGGCTACTTCTTCCTATTGAAGAGGAAAACAAAAGCCAGTGTACACTGTGGGAGGGGGTGGACTCCTTGGAGTTACTGCCAGATCTAATATAGCGTTGGTCCTTGGTACATTTTGGTGGTCTCGGTGACAGCAGCCATGGTGAGCTAACACGGCTGATCCAGCCCTCAGGAGATGTTTTTCATTGTTTCCAGGACTCTGGAAAGCCCTGTAGACCCATCCTCCCACCCTGGCTCAAACAGCATGTTGGAAGTTCAGCAAGCTTCACGTCAGTATGATCTCTCAGTAGCTCTTGCTTCTTGTGGCCAAGGATGATTTAAATCAGAGAAGGGGATGATTTAAATCAGCTACTGCTCAGAGTTTCAGCTGGACATGAGGAAAAAGTTTATTACTGTGAGGTTGACTGAGCACTGGGTTGGGTTGCCCGGAGAAGTTGTGAATCTCCATTCCTGGAGGTATTCAAAGGGTGTCTGCACACAGTCCTTTGCAAAGTGCTCTAGCTGTCCCTGCTTGAGAAGAGGAGCTGGACTTGAGGCTTTCCAGAGATCCCTTCCAACCTCAGCTGCTCTGTGCAATTCCGTGCCTTTGCCCAGGAACGGTCCCTCTGTGGGGCACGCACCTCTTGGGACCCACAGAGCTGCTTATGGAGCTGTAGAAGGAGCTGGCCAAGTAGGTAGCATCATGCTTGGATTTCCCCCAGTCAAAGCTTTGCTAAAGTCTGCTCAGAAGGGTCTCTGCACCCAGGGCCAAAACTTCCGTGAAGGCTCTTGTCTTGTAGGAACCACGGCTGTGTCAGAAAGGATGATACTTGCTGAGCAGATTTCTCCGGAAGGAGGTGAGGATGACCGCAGACCTCAGCACTCGTCAAACAAAATGTAAAACTCATTTCTTTAGTGTTTCTTTGCCACAACAATAGCAAATAAGAAATAGAAGCTCAAAGAAGGAGGACATGACACTCCTAAGCACTTACACAGACACATACAACATGAAAATGAGGGAAATCAAATTTTTGGCCATCTCACAGAGGGTTTACTTGGTTTACTTCCAAGGGCTTTTGGCCACTTCACAACTTTTGTTAAGAAATCAGTATTTCTTAGTAAAATATGTACCCGTTTGTTAATGTTTATGATGAGGCAAATTTCAAAGAATTGAAGACCATGATTACATTTTTCTGGAAAAGGCCAGTTCTTGCCAGTAAACACATTTCTTCTTAGCAGGTCAATACCAATCCCAGTCAAAAAAGAAAAGGAAGGACTGGAATTTGGGGATTTTTTTTTTCTGCTAGATGCAACAGTTCTTCAGGCTAAATTGAACATCTTTGGGATAACAATAAAGGTTAAAACCTATGTTAGCAGGATACCTAGAGTAATTACTTGTTTCAGCTAATAAATGTTAATATCAAATCCTGAAGATTTTCCTTTTATAGAGAGTGGTGAATAATTTAAAGCATTTAAGTTTGTTCCTTAACTAGGAAGTTGAAGTAGCCCTGTCAAGGTTTTGCAGACTATACAGGAAGCTTAGACTGCTAATTCAGGCCACCTAAGATAGACATCAGAATGAATATTCTTCACCAAATACAAGCTGACAAGGGGAATAGAGTCTGGCTCACCACTGTCAGACTCTTTAGGTTAAGTGCTTATAGCAGATGCTCAAGGATTAGGGCCAGTAGCTTATAGGTCTTTTCCTTTATATGCTTTTTATAGTATTGTAGTATTCTACAATATTTAAAAATGGAACATTAAAACCCTCTCTCTCTCTAGCTTTTTTGTTGGAAGAAATGCCATGAAATGCACCCTTGGAGGTGCATTTGGGCTCTTGGCTTTCTGTGTGGATCAGGACCTTGTACCCGTGTGTGTTTGTGTGTCTGTGTGTGTGAGTGCAGGCAAGTGTGTGCCCTCACAAGCCAAACACACTGAGATAAAGTGAATATCAGTGAGGCAAAATAATATTTTTGGTAGATTGACCAGCTGGAAAAAATGACAAGCTCTTGGGCAAGCCATTTGAAAGACTAAGAATAAAAGAAGAAGCTGGAGGATAAATCTTACCTTGGGAAAAAAATGCTCTGAGTTTACTGTAATATTATAAATTATCTGAGACATAAGAGTAGCATTTGCTGAGCAAAGAGGGAGGTTGTAGTGGAAAAGGCAAGGGAAAAGATTATTTGTCATAAAAGCAGTATTTCTATTGTATCCATGACAACGCTATCTAGGAGAGTTGTTAATTTTACTTTTAGATTCATGCTTTTCTAGCTGTTTTTTTTTTTCTTATAAGACTTAGAGGCCATGCATATTTGTCTTTATTTTATTTTATTTTATTTTAGTCCTTGCAACCTTTTGCAGTTGCATTCATGAGCTCACAGTTTGTTAGTTGATCTAATCAACTTCCTTTCTCCTTCCAAATAAACCCTGCTCCAAACCCAATTTGTTATTTATCTTTAGGATTTCGTGGTTTCAACAGCTTCAATTTCATTGTTCTTAGCCTGTGTTCTAAGTACAAAGTCTGGACATGAAGCACTGTATTAAGCTGGAAAGACCATGGCAAATGGCATTGCAAGGTGGGTTGCTTGTGCGAGTAGCAGCTCTTTCATGGAAACCTTTTCCACCTCCAGTAGATAAGTCAAGGATATAGTTATACAGCAACCATATGGACAACTCTTCTGGAGTAGGAGAAATGGTCTAATATAGGCAAAGCAGCAGGTCATGTAAAAAAAAAAAAATGAGGCCCAGGCTTTGACGCATGTTGAAGGGAAATAACGGATGTGATACATTTTTGTGGAGGTGCCTCCCCTTGCAGGTAGCACCTCTTGGTCTCCTCTGAGTGATGTTTAGCTGCTTTCCGTTTGGGGCTGAGCCATGAGAAAGCTGCAAGATGATTCTTGTAATTGATTGAAAGGAAACAACCTCCGTTTTCTTGACACTTTGACCCTTGTTTTCTTATCAGCCATCTAAGATGTGTCACAACGATGTTGAAGATAGGAGAGGAAAAGGGCTGAACCACATGAATCTAGTTTCATTATTTGCATTTTATTTGCCCTAACTTCTTCTGGGTGGTTGCATCGTGACTGACTTCTTTGACTCAAGTGTAGAAAGAACCTCTATGAATAGCTGCTGAAAAGCAGAGCAAGTGGCTTTGCAAATAATTATGTCCTCATGACCTCCTTTAGGTTTAAAGCTTTAATTTAGAACCTTTTGTTTTGGTTTGGTTTGTCTTAACGCAAGTTTTCAGCACTATTTCCAAAGATATAGAGATATTGGAATCGGGCTATGTATGGACATGAGGGCAATGTCTGCCTACCCCTCTGCCTACAGCTTTGGAATGCCTTGACCCATCTCAGTTCAGTGAAGTGAATCCTTCCAGACATACTGAAGTCAAACAAAGTGTTTTTGCTAGTTTTGTGTTTTTGTGGACCATATATTCTTGGACCATATATTAAGGCAACAGGAAAATCTGAGACCTCCTGCACAAACTTCGTCACACTGGTTCTCTTCTTACTCTTCTTATGCTTCTTACTGCTTTGAGTTGGCCTTCTACCCTTCTACTTCTTCCATGAAAAAATATCACATGTTGTAGGACCAGGAAAGGGTTGAACCATGTTTGTAGAATAATTCCATTTCGGGATCCAACGTGTACCCTATCCTTCTAAATATGCATTGCCCTGAAGTCTAAAGCATGGCCAAGTGGCTAAAAATAATAAAAGCTTTTCTCTGATTAGCTTCCAGAGAAGCTTAACCATAGGTGCCTGGTGGTATGTGCATGTCAGGGTGTGCCTGTTTGTGTGTTTTCTAGTAAAAACAGTTTCAGGAGCCTCCTGAGATTGTTGTCTGGTGGTGAAGTACAGTGAGGGCTAGAGCAGCTCTTCAGTGGTCACAAGGCAGGTTGATTTAATATCTAGAATATAATGCAGGTTGAGTCTACTCTAGGCAATAGGGGTGCTCCACACGGCCCCTTTCCTCTCTGGTTTTTAGCAGATTCATGACCTTGTCCTGGTACACTCTGGACACATTCCACCTCTTTGGACTTTACACCAGTCCCCTCTGACTGTGGATTTGCTTCTGAGAGAATATGGGACAGACAGCATGCCACACATCAGGAGGCCCCAGAAAACACAAGCATCAGACACAAACTGCATGGCCCAGAGCATCCCAAAACCATGCTCTTCCCATCAATATAGACTCAACCATAGACCAGCCTGGTCTCTTCCTCTAATTACTGTAATACTGCAAAAAATTCCCTTGCTTGGAAAAAAAAATAATAAAAAGAACAACTCCTGGAGAAGCTTTGGATCTGGACAAGCACTGAATTAATGAAACTGAAACTGCTGCCAAAGGTGAGATAAAATGCATTTGTTTAAACCTCATAAAAGACATGTGAAGCTGAGGCACTGGAGCTCATGCTCGCGGTGCAGCCTTCATGGCTTGTTAGTGCCTGGCAGTTGCCTGATGTCCCTCCTTAAGCTGCAGTAACTTGATCGTGGGTCTGAACCCTCCTATTCTATGGAGGGAAGGCTAAAATGTTTATCAGATTTGACCTAGATTTGGCCTTGATTTTTAAAGGCAAGCTCATTGCTCTATGAATAAACTCAGGATGTTGAATATAAACATCTAAAAAATAGCAGGGGAGACTCTTCTCGCTCAAATCCTAGACAGCAAAGAAGACCAGACTTAAGATTTTAAAATGAAAGTCCCAGGCAGGCAGGAAGATGCCTCGTTTCAAAGAATTTTGAGTTCTTTCTGCATTGCCTCGACCGGGACACTCCCGGATGCGCTGGCCATACATGGTGGAGTTCCTCTGTGTGGACACCATTTCCCAGTTATTCCTTGGATCTTCTGCAGGCTTCAGCTGAAACCAGAGTCGCAATCCGTCCTAAACCCTGGGTATGAGGCAGCCACTGTAGAAGACAGAGACTTGTGCCTCTTCCAGGAACTCGGGTGGGGTGCTTTCAGAGAAAATGTCGTGCTCTCTCTTTCCATCCATGAGAAACAACCGTTATACCAGGCTTGGCTCTCTTCTGAAGGGGTTTGATGCACCCNTCTCTCTTTCCATCCATGAGAAACAACCAACTGTTATACCAGGCTTGTCTCTCTTCTGAAGGGGTTTGATGCACCGTAGACTTCTAGATAGGGAAAAAATAATACTCAGTGAGACCTATCATCAGGTGCTCCTCGCCTCTGCCTATAGCTGGCACCCTGGGCATCAAGCCAAGGCACAGAGTTCATCTTCTTCTCCTTGGTGAGACTTAGCAAAGGTCTTTTTGGAGAGCTTGCAAAAATCTGCCATTTCCTTATCAGGTCAGAAAAGTTGTCTCCTAAGCTGGACTTCAGCAAGCCTGGGAGAAAATAAAGCAAAAATGGTGCAGGTGAGCTGATGGTGACCTTCTCCTGGAAAAGGGGATTTTCAGCCTGTTTTTGCCAGCTTTCCAGTATTAGGATGACTGACTGAATGAAAAAAAGTGCTTCCAAGGGAAAAAATATTCCAGTGTTAACTGGCTGGGAGGGATGTGCAAAATGAGTGTGATCAACACAGTTCTGTAAGGAGTGCTGCAAAGGGGTTGTTGTGGAACTGGTGGAAAGGGCAGGATAGACCCCTAACACTGTGCTAGCAACCCCAGATTTGCTCAATTTCCTCATGTGCTTTGACTGCACAGTATTATTGTTCTTGTTAGGAGAAATACGATGCTCTAACAGCTTCTCTCCACTGACTGCAGAGAAAATCTAGAAGCTGGGGCAAGCGTGGTTGCCTGCCTTGGGATCAGGAGGAGGAACACCAAAGATTGTGGCCCTTGAGCCAACCTAATACCAAGCATTTTTTGAGAAATCTTCTTCAATCCCAAATCTACTACTCCATGCCTTTTTCATGGAAGGATTTGTTAGATATAAATTAATTTCATAGCTTAAAATGATGCACCTTTTTTTCTTGAGAAAGAAAATTTCAACTTTCTACACTCTTCATTCTGACCCTTGCCTTCCTCCTTTTTTTCCCTTCCCTTCTCCCTTTTTCCTGCCCTTCCCTTTCTTTCTCCTTTCCCCTTTTTACTTCTCTTTGTCCTTTTCCCTTTCTCTTTCCCCTTTTTCCCCTTTCCCTTTTCCTTTTTTTCTGACTTGAAGACAGGCAGGAAAGAAAAATCAGGATCAGGATGCATGAAATTGGGGAAAAAAAAAAAGATGCATCTCACAACTAGAAAATAATTCTGTGTATTGGAACCAGAATTATTTTTAAATCCAAGAAACAGATATCTGTCCACACAAATGGCGACAGAGCTGTGTTGCTGAGTTGCAACTTCGGGGTGCCCCAAGTCACCCTCCTGCCGCCCACAGTGCCGCCGTGCTTTGACCTTCACTTCCCTCTCAGCGGTGGGTGGAAAACTGCTCCAGCCATCCTGCGGGAAGGAAGGAGAAGGGCAATTGCTCATCTTTTGGGCCATGCGGCAATCATGGACCTGTTTTTGGTGCTTTTCCTGGTGCAAAGCATAGCTAAACATCCTGTGTTTGCACAAACACTCTGGAAGTCTCCCAGGAGGCTTCCCAAGGAGGTGCCAGATGCTCAAGTGCCCTGAGCCTCCTTCTCCCCTCCCTACACCAGAGCTGACCCACAATGATCCCAGGGTTGCAGGCAATCACAGCTCAACCACTGGAAGACGGGGCTTGGACAGGCGCTGGATCCCCCAGATAACACCTTGACCAAAGTGACCAGCGCAGCATTTGGTCCCTTTCGTGATCAGAGCTGTTGGCTTCAGGGAGGAGAACAATGCCCATGTTCCTGCCCCTTCACCACAGGGCTGAATCCCAAAGCTGGGTGAATCGTATGGGCTCTGATCCTGAGGTCATCTAACCAAATTTTTGTCATATCCATCCCAGTAAACATTCCCAGACCCTGGAATACAGCAGTCACGTTCAAATTGTCTATTTGTAGTGGTCCCTGGCCTTTGCTTACACATGCTTGGAAACAGCTTGGAAGAGTGCTATTTGGGCCAAAACTGTACCCAAATGTGTTCTAAAAGTGTGCAGTATGGAAACATTCCCATGCCCATCCCTGTATGCCAAGACAGTTTAATTTACTGTATATAATGATAGTATGTGTGCAGTTGAGTATGCTCTCTCTATGCCCTTGTTCAGTGCAGAGGTTGGATGCAGCCGTGTGCTATAAAAAGTTTCTTTTTCAGATTTTTCGCCTTGACATGAAAGTGCATTACAACATTTGCCATCAATAAAACACAATTCCTTCCATGTGCAAAGCATTACAGCCACAGTACGGTTATTGAGTGATGATACCTGGATGACGGAAATACACAAACAGGAAAGTGTACGCAGGGAAACTTCAGAAATGATGCCAAGATTTTTTTTTTTTTTAAATTGTCTGATAGTGATGCAGATGGGTTCAGAGAATTTAGTTCATTTGTATTCAAAAAAAAAAAGGAAAAGAAAGGGAAGGAGGCTGAGCTGAAAGAGAAATGAACGCAAGGGAGGAAAAAGCTTTAGAACTGGGTAGAAGCTGGAAACCCAGTAAATCAGTGTGTGCCTTCCCTAACACAGCACATAACTGAACTGAACAGCTGACTCAAACTCGCTGAAATAGAGAGGAAAACTGAATAGAAAAGAGCTTTGCATCAAGCCTTCATCTGGGGAATACCATCTCCTTGCTCCTCTACTGGATCCTTCTACTAGCTCTAAGTTTGCTAGAGCTCCCATTAGCATCAACATAATTGCTCGATGTGCTTTGATTTGAAGCTTTGAGAAAAAAAAAGAGCATGCTAATTGCCCTGCTAGCCCAACCCATCCAATACACATCTTCAAATCTTCCCGAAAATAGCACAAATCACCATCCGGGGCTTCCCAAGACGCCAGGCAAGTTACTTGCCTTTGGAATGCATAAACATTTAGTGGAAGAAATTGCAACTTCAGAGAAAGTCCAAACAAAGCAGCCTGTTTGTTTGTGTTGCACTGCCTTCCCGCAGGAGAACGACCGAGAAACATGGGGAGCCTCGAGACCCCCTCCACGGTGTGCACAAGGACCTTCCTATTTATAACCTGGAGATTGGAAGCAAGAGCACGGCACCGATGGAAAGGCTCAGTTGTCGATGCTTCCTACAGGACGACAAGCCAGAGTTTATCAAAGAACATTAACAAAAAGTCTCCCCCCGCCGTAGGTGGAAAATAAATGATGTTTTTCCATCGCATCCACCATCCCACATCATAATTTTTTTCTGTATTGGTCACACTTCATCAGAGCAATGATTATGGGTTGCGGAGTAGGAGGAGAAACACGTGTCTTTGTGTGCATGGAGGAAAGTGTGCAGCAAAATCCCTGGTTTCGGTATTTCCATTTTGCAGGAAATGCCAATATTTTGTGTCAGTGTCAAGCTGCTTTATGCCACCACCAAAAGGTTACATTCTGGTTTAAGGAATAAGATAAGCTACTTCTATTTTCATTTTTAATGTTTATTTTTAAAAAAAAATGATTTGCAATAAATAAATAGGCTATTTCATCTATCATAGCACATCTGATCTGACATCTTGCCACAGGATTGAATTACTTCATCTCTCTGCTGTGTTATATTTACACTACTGCTGAGGCATCCGGAAATCAGAGCTACCCAGATACATTATAATGAAAAAAGCTGTCACAGTGCGACACAAAAATACTTAACTTTTCTGCTACAGCAAAGCTTTTCCTGAAGAAATTCTTTTGTTTCAGGAAAGTGTCCTTTTTCATCAAAATCAAAAAAGTTGGGCTGAATTATTGTTTCTGATGGAAAGATGTTTTGATGGGATTTTTTGCAGTTGTAGCGTTGTGTCTTCTTTGGGGCTTCTAGGTCCCATCAAAAAACTGGTCAACACCACTCATGTCCCAGAAATCATGCAGCAACACCTCCAAATCCATGATTTATACCAGAATAACTAGAATATGTAGCAGAAAGCATAACTGGGGCTTAGACTGCATTTGGCTAGGCAAAATAGGATTGTATATCAGTATTAAGACCTAGAACAGAAAGGCAACTGCTCTGTGTTACATTCTCCCTACTCCAGTTGTAGAGGGGTTCTGGTTGTGTTATTGGGAATGGTATAGGGGTGCTTTTATTGGATTATGTTACTGGCATACATTTTAGGGGTCCTTTATTGGGATGTGTTATGGGGATGCATTACTGGAGGGTGTTATTGGTAGAGGTTATCGGTGTTGGTTTATTGGAGTGTGTTATTGGCCTGTTTTACTAGGCAAGGTTACTGGGATATTTAACTGGGGTGTTTTACTAGGGTTGGTTACTGGGATGCACTACCGAAAGCCATTGGAGATGCTGATTTAGGAGGCAGGATGGGACCTGATTACAAGGAGACTTCCACGCCTCATACAGGAGCAGAGGCAGCGGGAAGCTTGGCAAGCAATGGGGACTTGGGCAGGAAAGACACAAAATGTCCTGCACGACTGGCTCTATGTCCACCAAATCCCACGCAGGAATGTCGCTTTCCATGTCTCCCTGAGACATCCTTGCAAAAGGAGATTTTCACAGGGAAACAGCTGTGCACAGGGTTTACATGAAGCCAAGCGAGATGAAGGCGGTCTGCAGTCTGAAGGGACACGACTCTCCAGACATGCTTCTTTGTAGCCTAATTGTATGACAGAGCCAGAGGAGACAGCAAAGCCTAGAGGAGCCTACTGCAGGGACAGAGAGTAACAAGCAAAGTTTTGGCCAAGACAAAAAAATAAAAAACCCCTCTAGCATGGGGCACATTAAAGACATTCAGTTCATTTAAATGGAGCAAGCGAGCTAATTTAGGAGACAATTAAAAGCAAACACACCAAGTTCAGGCTCTCACCCCAATTCACCCTTTTGCAACTTCATGAAAATTGGTGCAAATCAGGTTAAAATTCACCCTTGCGCACCAGGGCTTTACGAGAACCACCACGGGCAGGAGGGATGCTGCTTTTTCGGGATCGGTGCCATGGGGCGTCTTCACATCAGAGCTCCCAAAATTAGTAGGGCACCAATAAAGTCTTCATCACTGCCAAAGGCTGATGTGGCCTGGGCTTCAAAAAAGGCTTGCTAATTCCCTCAAAGCAGAACCCGGTTCATCCTGTTCTACGCCCACGTTGCGCTGGTATCTGAGATCAGGTGGAGCAAGGGTGAACCTGGTTCTAGGAGAGGGGGAGAGAGACTTTCAGATCCTTTAATGAAAATCACTCTTGTTTTCCTTAGCCTAGCAAAGGAGGTGGGGAGAAGGGGAAAAGAGGTGGTCCATCTGGGAGAGAAGGGAGAGATTACACTGCATAATTGATGCCATATGAGCACGAAGGCACATTTTCCTGCAAATGTCCACAGTGCAGAGCAGTGATGGGCAATGAAAAGGCAACAATAGAGCAAAGATGGTTCTCCACAGAAAAGGCATTTTCATGGTGAAAGCTCGACTGAAAGGACACATTTATACTAATAAATTAAACAGTTCCAGGGGCGCATCGATCATCCCTTATTAGAATAGATTTGCCCTGACAGGCTTGTTGGAGAGGCCTGGGCAACTTGTTCCTGCTCTCGCATACAATGCCTGGCACGGCTCAGGAGCCACGGACTGGTCCCAGTGGGCAGGTTGGGTACAACCACCCTGGTATGGAGACTAAACTGAATACCACGGACATAGCCAAGCCATGCCCCTTGGCCTCATGTCCACAGAAGCGGTCCTGCTTTTGGATGTGGCTGAGAGTATTTGCTTCGTTATCTTTCTAGCGTGCGTTCTTGTGTGCTTTGTGGTCAATAACGTGCTTATGTTTGCAGGCCCTCTGGTAGGTGGGAGGATACCGTCAACCCTGGTCAAGGGAGGGCAAGGGAGACAGAGCGACGTCTGCCTGTGCAACGGTGTAGAGCAGCCCGACTGGGGGAAACCAGCCGAACTTGGAGCTAGTTAAAGTTGTGAAGACGTAGCACTGATTTCAGCACGTACCATGTCCTCGGGTCGCCCTGTAGTTTCCTGGTGTGGAGATGGGGTGTCATGTCATCCCTGTGGTTTTGAGCCCTGCTGAGCTATGCTTGCCCACACCACAGTAACACCTCTGCTGGGCCGAGCGTGGGTGCGCAAACAAGTCGCTGGGGGTAAATAAGGGTGCGAGCTTTCACACCCACCGCTCTCCTGGTACATACTCATTGCCCAAACGAGCCATTGATGGATACCAGGTTGGAGGTGCTCTCAGCTCTGCTGAAGAGCCCTCATCTGCCAGGGCGTTAATGTACAAAGAGGAGCAATTGCAATGGTGGAGCTGACTCAGGGCAAAGTTTCCGGCCTCTGCTCTCCCTGCGGTAACTTGTTTACGCGCGCGGAGGGAGCGATGCATCTACCATCACCCCAGGAGTCTGCGGCGGGATAAGGTGGGACTGGTCTCCACCAACCCACCCACGTAACCACCAAACTGCTCTTTCATGCTCCTTTACCCAGAAGAGTTATTAACTACCCAGTGTGTTTCTTAAGCACTGTCCGTGTGTTAATAACAACTGAAAACAGAGGAGGAACGCGCTTTGGGCTGCCCTCTAGCACACCCGTGTCAGAAATGAAGAGGTGTTTATTTTCCTGGAAGTGTGGGGTCTGAAGGCGGCGCTCGGTGCAGGAAGCCATTTTGCTGGGGGTCCCATGCTGCGGCTGAGGCCAGATCTGATCCTTTTGTTTCTGTTGGGCTCCCAACATACCTGGAAAACCGTCGCATTTCACAGCCAGCGCCGGTTCCTGGCCACCCCTGCTCCAATCCACACTGAGCTAAATCGGGAAACTAAATTCCTTTTATATATATATATATGTATGTATTTTTTTTTTCCCACGTGAGGCTGGCCTCCCCACTTTGCTGCTCATGAATGCCTCGCTGAGTTAGCTGCTGCGATTTGGAAAATTAATTGACTCCAAGCCTAACTGCTGAAGCAGTCTCAGACGCAGAACACCCAAGACGCAGCGGTAGCAAGGTCAGAGGAGGTGGGAAATTTTGCAACCGGAGTCGCGAGCAATAAGCAGAGCAGAATACGGGCACCAGCGGGGAAATGTAAAAGGAAACCATTCAGATCAGGCACAGTCATGGGGGACCAGGCAAAGCCACCCTGGGGAGCATGCGGCATTCGCGGGCTCAGCGTGGGAGGTGTGAGTCCCCCGAGACTCCTTGCCTTTGGCCAGGACATGCAATGAGCCCCCTTAGGATGATTCTGTGAGTGTGGAGAGCAAACCCACGGCATCTTCCCTATGTAAAGAAATCTTAAATTATGCAGTTTATCTCCGGTGTGCCATCTGCTCAGGAATCAGCCCCAGGCACTCAGCCCAGAGAGGGAAAAAGGGACAGCTACGTCTCCAGTGTCACTTTTCTCCTGTGGCTTCAATAGTTTTGCTGTCATTTTACAGGAAAAGGGCTCATGTAGAGTGTGTCCATCATCTTCATGGACAGAGTATGCAAAAAACTTCCCCAAACGCCACAATTTATGAAAGTTTGCCTCTCCAGAAGTAATAAGGGACTGAAATCCTATAGAAATCCTGTTGTTAGACAAATGCCTGTGCTGGGTTGTGCTTTAAGAACCCGTTTGTGCCTAACCTGGCACATGCAGGAGGGTCGGACACAGGACCAAGTTTCTGCAATGTGTCCCCATGCGTCACTGCGGAACGGGTGGACGCACTTTCAGTTTGAAGCTCGCTGGATGTGTGCAAGGCTAAATCACAGTAATTCCCATTTGTAACTGCCTTAGAACATACACACGGTTGGATTCATCTATGTTTTTTCCTTTCATTTCATCTTTTAGCCTGAGCTGCTGTTTCAGGAGCTACAAAATAGGATGCTGCCGGCTCGTGTAACATGTGGCTGGGATACAGCTCTTTGCCCAAATGAAAAGAGAAATAAGGATCTCCAATAGCACTGCCGTATCTGAATTAATTCCAGTTCTCTGTAGTTTTGTCACCAAGCAGATATCAATCAGTGTGTCCTCAAAACACCTCTCTGTATTTTAATGGCATGATTCCTGCTTTGGGGAGGAAAAAGGAAGCCGCTCACTTTGCGTAACACTGGGATGTGCGGTAAAGCTGGGCCCCAAGTCCTGCTCTCCACAACTCAGTGGTTTAGCCAGGACATTGTCCAGGGTAGTGGCAACAAGGAAAAGTAATACTTTCACCCCAAATCACTTTGTCTGGGACAAATATTCCCCTTCCCCTTTCTGAGCTAGGGGGAAACTGAGGCATGGGAAGAGTGGCCATCAATGGGCCAGCAACCTCTGTCGAGGACCGTGATGCTGCTGCTTGGAAGCTTTTGGATGTGTTTTGGAGCTGAACTGTGCAAATAAGCGTGCTTGTTACTATTATATGAATTAGGTAATCTGCATGCAGCTACCAGTTTGCTGAATCTGGTGGCCCTGGGGCACCGAGCGAGCGGGTGACAGCGCTGGCAGTGAACCTGCTCTTCTGAACTCTCCATTCGTATCGCTCTCTCGGGGTCATGAAGAGCAGGCTGAGGGAGTTTGGGTTGTTTGCTTCAAGAGGCTGCTTTAAGAAAATCACACCGCGACCTTACCTTGGCTCGTGCAACTCAGATCAAGATCCCTGAGCATCTCCGAGCCTCGTGGACTCATGCAGATCCACGGCTCCACGCAGGCTCCTGTTTTATATCTCAACTTTAAAGCAATTAATACCCAGCAAATCTCCACTTAATCCGTTTTTCTTAGCTGTCCCGTGTGCGCAGGGCTCCAGCGGGTGACTCTGAAGGGCCAGGCTAGAGGAAAGAGCCACGCAAACGTTTCAGGAGCATCATCCGCTTCGGTTTCCCAATTGATTTCCTCATAAACAGCCTCTGCCAAAGCCTTTATGAAATCCAAGCCTAGCTTCACATTTCATTGAAAAACCTTTAAGAAAAACCATTTTTCATACTTAAGACTTTCTCAAATCTCCTCTAACCGGTTACATTCTGCATTGTATCTTTCAAACCTGGCCATTGTCCAACGACAATCCTTAAAAATCCCTTTACAGTTTTAAAGGAAAATACAAGCCCTCATTTACCACTGGATCCAGCCTGAAAATAAAAGCTTAATGCCTTGACAGGCCGGGATATTTTTTTGGGTTCTAAGTCTGATTTATGGCGGTAGCCAGCAAACCAGGCTGGTGAAATATTTGCTGCTGCTCGCAGGGATCTGGAAAAATGAAGTGTGAAGTTCTGAAGAGAGCAGGCAACAGTTCTCCAGTCACTAAACACTTCCAACGAGTTGGCAGGGGAACAGAGCTGTGGTCTGAAAGATGAACCTCAAAGGAATAGGGGAGGGGAGCTGGGCTGCGCGCAGTGTCAAAATACGGCTGCAGCCTAAAGCTTTCCATACATTCCTGACGTCGAGAGGGAAAAAGAAACATTTTCCTCATTATTTATTTATTCTCTCGCGCGCGCTCCTTCCTTTTTCTTTTTCTTTTTTTTTTTTTTCTTTTTATTCCCGCGCTTGCTTCCCCCAGCAGGGGTTTCACTCCAAAAAGGAAAAAAAAAATTTTTTTAAATGCTCCAGTCAAAAAATGCCATTAGGTAGGGGCTGAGGTGCTGCAGTCCATCCTCATCCCCAGCAGCTGGGAATTTCCCTGGGATGAGAGCGAGGCAGTGATTTTTTTCAGAGGTCTTTGGGGGTGAAGCACTGCGCATCAGGTCAAAGCAGGCGGCTGCTCCAGTCCCTTCTCTTGCCAAGGATTTAATGTTCACCCCAGAGGGGTGGATCACGTGGGGGTGAGGAGCGGCACTGGGGTCTCAGCATGTGCTTTGGCCTCTCCGGACTTGCTTTGCAGCAGACACATCAAATGATAAAACACTGGGGCGCTAGGAGAGCTTGCCGGAGTGGGAAAAGCAAAGGGACTGTGACCAAGGGATGGGCAGGCTTTACCCATGTCCCTGCAGCCCTCCCGGCTTTGGTGGTTAACTAAATGGGAGAGCAGCGAAAGCGCAGCACGTTTATCCGCATCAGCGCTGGTGGCAACGGGAGCGGGATGACTTTTTGGCCTCTTGCTTAGGCCTTTCTATTTCTTTCTTTTCCTTTTGTGAAGGGGGAAACAAAAAAAGAAATGCACTAACCATTTTGGTTTAATGCAGCGTTTAAAGCTGTCAGAGGTCAAAAGCCGGGATTATATAACAAAGGCTTTTTGTTGTAAAACGCGAGCTTTTGGTTTTGGAGGAGCCGCGGCGCGTGCCGATGGGCCACGGAGCTTTGGAATGCCGCGTCTCTGCAGCTGAACAGCACAACCTGCGCCGACAACACATCGAGCAGGGCTTCAAATCTTTTTTTATTTCTCTTTTTAATTTCGGCTTATGAAATGGCTGCAGAATTCCCTCACCCTGTGCAGCTCCACTCAGCCCGGCGCCCGCACAAAGTGAAACTGCCGCCGTGCGCCCACGCACCGTCTCACACATCTTCCCCCGGCCCCTGCAGACGAGCAGAGAAAAAGCTTCAAAGACGATTTTGGAGGGGGCAAGACTTCCTGCCAGAGCCTCTCGCTGCACAAGAGCTCAGTAAAATGCCTGGTTGGTCCCCAAAGATGAGCATCATCCCTACCTATGAGGACTGCCCATGTGGACTATCAAAATGTGCTCTGGCCCTTTGCTTTTTTAGTAGCTGGAGGAAGGACCGTCTTCTAAAGGCAGCCGGACATACATGGCTTAGGGCAAATAAAGTCCACCCCAACCTGCCTCAGGGTGCTATCGAGTGAAGTTTGTCATGCAGGAGTTTTCTTAGGAGGTCCTGTAGAGAAGTCCTTGCCAGTGGCCACATCAGGCTTTCTTCACCATATTCACGGCTTTTCCACCTGCTTTTCCTCAGAAAAGAGTGAGATGGAGATGTGCCTGGGGCTGGGGAGGCCCCCAGAGACCCCCGGCACCAGCAGGTGGCCTCCCTGGCCACCCTGGGTTGAGGTGGCCCAGCCGGGCCTGGTGCCGGCGTGAGGAGGATCTTCGAGCGTCCTGGCCAGAGCTGCTGCTCCAGGGGCTTTCAGGCTCGCCGCGACTCCCTGTCAGGTTTTGTGTTCGCTTCCAAAGCACAACCCCAAGCCTCCCCTGCACATAAGCTGGGTTTCTGTTCCAGTTTTGCTTTCTACTCTCTTCTGACTGGTTCCCAGGGTTTCAACACAAAGGAGGACCTGTGGCAATTGCTGCAGCTCCCTGGAGGGGCTCTGTCTCCTCCTCCTTCGCCCTCCAGCCTCTCGTTGTCCTCCCAGCTCCGTGTCACCTCTCCACTTCCCACCGCCTGTTTCACAGCTGCCCAGCGGCAGCATCAGAGCTTCCCCGCTCCAGGGCAGCTTCAGAAGAGCAACTGCCCCCCGGTCTGTGAGCAACTTGGAGCCGTGGGAGACAGGAACCCGCTTCCTGCTCTACCACAAGCCACCAAGGTGATTCTGGGCAAGGCTCTGGCAGTTGCATCTGCAGAGATGTATCTGCACCCGCAGCTCAAATCACACCAAGGGCAGCTTTCTATAAGAGGGAACACCGAGAGGCACCTTGACACCTCCAAGAGTGTGTCCCAATGCTCTCCCACGCGTTGGGTCTCTGGCAAGCAGTAACAAGAGCAGCAAGGGCACTGTAAGGCAAACACGAGGGAGGCTGTGCCTCCGTGCCACGGGAACCAGGGCACGTTTGCACCGGAGCTAGGTGGGGGATTCAACACTTCACTCCTAGCCTTATTGCATCCCTGCAAAGCATTTCTGTCAGGCTTTATAGGCACAAGACACCCAGCAGTAAGAGAGTTTCTAAAGTTCGTGTCCCAAGTGACAAAAAAAAACACTTGCAAAATTGTTCACATATGTTTTAATTGGCCTCCTCAGTCAGCAGGGTCCCAAAGCTCCTCGTAAGCTTTGCAAACCGTGTTTCATTTCTTCTGCTGCTGAGGGGTGGCCGTCTCAGAGGTCGGAAGAGGCAGCAGCATGTGATTGCTTCGTAACATTACACAACTGTCTGGGAGAGGAAATGAGAACTGCCACATAGAACTGAAACCGGACGGATAATTCAAATACATGTATCAACCGTGCAACTTGGGATTATATTTGGGGCAGAATTACTCTATTTTAATTCAGTGATTAATAGCAGTAACATCATCCGTGCTGGAACAACCCTTTTGCTATGTGTCATCTTAAGTAACCTTTGTGAGTGGAGGAGCATCACGTTCTCATTTTTGGTGTGGAGCTATTAAGCGTATTGGGAGGTACTGACTGGGAGTAGGTGGCAATTTGAATGCCTTGCTTTTTTTGGAGAAGTTTGAAGTGAAATTTATTACCATGAAAAGGACAGACTAAAGGTATTTTTCCTGTAAATAATTAGCAACGGAATTGGCGTTTGCCTCCCTTCCTTGGGACTTCAATTTGAAGTCTCACCTAGAAGAAAGAAGAAAGACCCCTTTTGTCAAGCAGAACAACGAGGCCCCTGGGGATGCCGAGCTCTCCGGATAGGGTTTCTCTCACCTACCTTCAACTGTCTAAAGCCTAGGTGTCTCGTCTAAGCCAGTCATTTGGCCTTCCTCTAAAGACCCTGGGGAGAGACCGGCACCTTCTTGGGGCCATTCATCCATCCTGGGCAAATGAACCGCTCTCGGAAGGTGGCCGTCCCTCTGCCGTGGCTCTGGAGGGGGCCCCAGACCGCAGACGGGTGAACGGCTGATTAGGTGAGATGAATCCCACCCTGAGGAAATGGGGGCAGCTAATGGATTGCTCGAGTAGGTGTTTGCGGAGAGCTTGCCTGTCCAAAACGCGACCAGGCTGGGACCTCCTTGGGCAGCTGCAAAAGATGGCTGAAAAATGGAGCTTTTCAAGCAAATCATTTCTTTCTGTCATTGTTATTACAGCCCTAGCTAGTCGCTTTGTTATAGGACTAGCCACTGAGTCAGTTTGTTTCATCTCATTTTGCACTTAAAGATCGTGAGGGGCTTTAAGGTATATGAGAAATCACCTGGTGGCCTAACATGATTTTTGAGGTATCACCATGATACAAGTGAGAAAGAACACCGTTTTATTCTAAATTCTTATTGAGAGCAGGAAAGCTGTCTCCAATCCCAAATACAACCTACACTATGCCAACGGCATCAGTAGGTTGAAGACACAGTACAAGCATGAAATTACTTGATCACTTTTTAAAAAAAATATGCCTAGGAATTGCATAATCCAGCTACTTCTTGTTGAAATAGGATTAAGCGCTTTACCAGACATCCGTTTTTTGTTTTTTTTTTTTCCTCCTCCACAAGTGTGTGTTAATATAACCTAATCAAACACGCTGGTCTCAGACGGATGTGTCTGTTTTCACCACTTAGGCGACTCTGCCTCTCGCGCCCACGGGTGCACAGTATTTAACAAGCAGCCTGTAGAGCATTTGTTAGTCCTTCTGAAAGGTGATTATTGCCAAGCGCATATTCTCGGTGGCTCATTAAATGCTATCGCATGACAAATCTGTGCAGGATTTTGCGCGTACAAACCCAAGGCTGTCACCATTCAGAGCAAAATGGTAAATATTTACTGGCAAGGCAAGCTACAAGTATAAATATTTATACCAGGGTACCATAAAAAGTACCATAAAACTGATATGTTATAAAGAATTTATGTGCTGAAATGGCCGAGGCTGTTGCAAAAGATGTGCTATTTCACGATTATATTATGTGCGGAGATGGCGGTGTTTAGGTGTTTAATTTACTGCTATCTGACTTTTGCTGGTCTACTCATTAATCTGTGAGATGAAGGGGTCCTAATTATATTTCTTGTAACATGACAAACTACAGAGAACCCTGCTCATATGGGGAATAGATCCTGAAAATTTACTATTTACTATTGCTAACAATCCCACAGGGTTGGAAAATGGAAAAAAATATACACAGAAGCAGAAAATGTTTATAGGGGAATTTGTCTTGCTAATTATTGTGTTCAATGTATTCTTCTGTGCTGTGAGATAAGAGGAGTGTAAGCAGCGGTTTATGTAAACTACTCATAGGACCCTTTGGAGGTGGTAACTGATTTGGCTATAATGCCACAAGCATCTGCAAGTCTGATAAAATAAGATGTTCAACAACAACCACGGGGAAGGGCTTTTTTCAGCTCATACACTGGCTCCCTCCTCTCCCCCATCCTCAACCACATGCACTGCCTTTTTAGCGGGGTGTGTACACGATAATATAGTAATGATTTTTAGTGCTGCTTAGTAACTTTTACAACTACTTTGCATTTCCCCAATCACAGAGGCTGATGGAGAGGTGTGAAAATGAGTGAGTGGACACATGGACATAAGTAGTAGTTAGTTCAAGGTTAAATAGTAACCTACCTTGAGCAGATGCAATGCAGAGTTGGGGATTCTGGGTTCTATGGACTCTTACCAGTCCACACCTACCCTTATGGTGGAAAGTCCCACTGTTCCTGAGCTGCAGTATCCTGGGGAAGCACCTCTGTGAGGTTGCCTTTTCTTGCACCAGCCGTCCATGGTGGGCAACTATCACAGGCAAGATATTGGCCTGACCCAGGAAAGTTGTTCTTGTAGAATAGTCAAGTACTCTGGTTATAACAAGAGATTGATGCAAGGAACCAATCAACTATGAAGAATTTAAAAATGTATGTTTAACAGAAAGACTGGGAATGACTGCTGGAGGTGGGCAGCCTTATGAAAGAGGCAAAGGAAAAACACTACAAGTGCTGGCTTGAGTTTGACAAAGTAGTCATGGGCATTAATGTGCTCATACTCTTAGATTTAAATATGTGCTGAAAATGATGCCGGATTACAGCCATTACTTGTTTCACCTCCAAAGCAGAGCCATGAAACAGGGAATTACTGCACTGATTTTTGCAGTAATTGCAAGGCAAAGAAAGGAAAGGGAAAGGAGACAAGACCAGCTGACTGCTGGCCAGGAAGAGATGAGATTTCCACTCATGATATTTGACCATACAACTGTCTTCTGGTTTGCTCTTTTTAGTATATTGCCTGAAATAGCAGTCACATGGGGACTGTTCCTGTGATTATGATTTCTGGAAGGAAGGTAGAGATCATGTTGATAAAATAAGATGGCATAAAAATAAGCAAAGTTTTGAAATGAAAAAGAAAGGGAAGGGAAGGGAAGGGAAGGGAAGGGAAGGGAAGGGAAGGGAAGGGAGGGGAGGAGAAGACGAGAGGGAGGGGGAGGGGGGGAGGGGGAGGGAGGGGAAAGGAGGGGGGAGGGGCGGTAGAGGGGGGATGGATGGTAGATGGGGGGGGA
>VWPW01005302.1:0-86888 GCA_013389825.1 Crypturellus undulatus | reverse complement strand
GGGAAGAGAGGAGAGAGGAAGGGAGGGAAGGAAGGAAGGAAGGAAGGAAGGAAGGAAGGAAGGAAAGGAGGAAAACCACCAGACCTATCACAGCTGTTTTGGGCTTCTGATCTTTTTTTTTACTCTCTTGCTGTTGGGTTGTACTTGTGGCTTTTATTCTATATTTTGGGGGTTGAGTAAATGCTCTGTCACCTGTGGCATCCTGTGGCAGCTGTGTTTCAAGTATGGTTGCCTGCAATCTGGGGACACTGGCCAAATTTCAGGTGATCCTAGAAGCAGACCATGACACCTGCCACAGGAGAACAACAACAACAGCAACAAAAAAAACCAATCAATCAGACCACAAAAAAAACCAATCAATCAGACCGTTGGGAAATTCCTTCCTGGCCACAGCTCTGAGGAGCAGTTACACTCTGAGAAGTTCAGAGTCTCATTTTTACGGGTAGCAGTGAGCAGCACATCGTGATGACAGTGCAATGGAAAACAGGTGCAGAGGCTCATGTGTTCAGCAAGAGTGACCCTTTTAGCCATGAGAAAACCTATTTCTCCTCCCTTGTAATGAAGTTGTGTGCATTCACAAAGCCCATTGCAGATAGCTATGGAAATCCATGCCTCAAAGGTCTTACTGTCTGAGTCTTTTATTGCTATGTGAATGGACAAGTGAAAATATGTAGTGTCTAAAACATAGTATTTTCAAAAGACTCAGCTATGCAACATCTGTGGATTAGACATTCAGCCTTATAACGTTAGTCAGAGACCCTTCATTATAGCACTTTACACCAGTGAAGGATCTGATCCTTTTATTCCCTATAAACTTAGGTAGTTGGATCAATGTTTTACATTGACTCAGCATTTGCTTAATATTATATAAAACAGACTTTGGAACTACTAAATGTGATTTGTTTAATCAGTTTGTCAGTTTTATTTTGGAGACCTGCTGAAAAACAAAACCCTCTGCCTGGTTATTGATTTACTGTCCTTTGCCTCGTATCCCATGAAGGCAAATGAATAAATATTTCTGATGCATAAAGTGCTGGAAGAGCATTATCACTGTGTTCAGAAACAATTCATGTGGGATGACTGTAATATGTACTATCAATATGTTGTTAAGTCCTTTTGGATGCTAGCAATGAAATAGATACTAAAATAACATTAATATGAAAACAAATGCAGGAACATATGCTTATAGTTATGCAAACATACCTCTGGGAGCCTCCTGCATCATGTTGGCTTTTTAGAGGCTCTTAAAGATAGCATCGTTTCTCTAAAACCTGTTCTCCTATCCTTGGCTGATATGAAGCTGGAAATGTATTTTCAATGATCTTGTAAAGGTAAATGAGCTTGTCAGACAGTAAATAATGCTCCAGTAATCTAATTCTGGAGTAGGAACCACATTGTCATGGGAGTGTTTTGTGTCCAGCTGGACACAAGTCTGGACAACTAGGATCATCATCTCACCTGACTTTATGAAGTCTAGTTATCTAGATCTTGGCTCTCCCTGAGACAGACCTTGCAGAGAAACAGGCATCACCAGCATAAATCTGGCTCAGTTTTTTGTTTGTTTGCTTTTTTGAGGTGGGATGAATTGCGCCATCCACACACCTATTTCTTTTCTAGGGCAGTATAGTGAGAGCACAGGAAGGTGCCTAGCTCAAGCCTAAAATTTAAATTTGACCAGAGACCTCCACATTACCTCCACATTGTTCCTTCTAAATGTGGAGGTAATAAGAAATAAANCAGTCTAGTTATCTAGATCTTGGCTCTCCCTGAGACAGACCTTGCAGAGAAACAGGCATCACCAGCATAAATCTGGCTCAGTTTTTTGTTTGTTTGCTTTTTTGAGGTGGGATGAATTGCGCCATCCACACACCTATTTCTTTTCTAGGGCAGTATAGTGAGAGCACAGGAAGGTGCCTAGCTCAAGCCTAAAATTTAAATTTGACCAGAGACCATTATTCCTTCTAAATGTGGAGGTAACAAGAAATAAAGACAGAAAAAAAAGCAGAGTAAATTTGCAAAATATAGCAGTGCTAACACTAACAAAAAATTTGTTTTTTAAAAAATTGACCTGTAGATGTTCCTTATAGTCTATTAGATTTTAATTTACACTGCTTGGAGATCTGTTTTTACATATATATTACAAAAACTGATTTGCAGTCACTTTTGACATAAGCTTATTAGCCTACCTAAACATAAATACAAAATTCTATTTAGATTCATACTGGTTTAATTAAGTCATTAAAATAATGCAACTTCTTCTGATGGAAATTCTTTGTGCAAGATTGTTGCACAATAGCAAGAATTTTGTTGATCTGCTGAAGGCAAACCCAACAAGGTCTGCCCGCAGCTTCCCTTTCATACTGTACCTTAATTTATTGTTAACATTATTGAACAATTGCTGATCACGAGGTAGACATAAGTGTCTGCAACTTCCTCTGTAACAGTTTGACCTTGTTTTGTTTCTCTTCTTCAGACTTAGTTCCCAAACTCAGCAGTCATGCCGAGCAGCAACGTTAGATCAAGTCAGGAGATACCTAGAAGAGGATAGTGCTTGTAGCAATGTTGAATCACAACAGTGTCTTTGAAGGAGGTTCGTTTCTGTCCTTTTAGTTCTAAAATGAGTATCGTGGGAGTGCTCCAAAGATCTTACGAGTGTTGGCCTGAGAAAATTTCATAAATGAGCTGGTTGTTTGAGAAACGGGGCAATAGAGACTGTGTAGATCTGTCCATGCTGTCCAAGATTTGGTCCATGCTGCTGGCTGGGGTTCACTAACAGATCCTGTGGACATCATCCCCAGGCATCAGCCGTCGTTTAGGGAAGTGCTTTGAGAATGAAATCTGCAGGACTCAACAGCTTGTGCAGTATTGGTCACAGCTATTTTAGATGTCTACCAGGTGGGCACATCTGAGCTAGTGATCCCATGCTCCCTTTCTACTCCTCGAGGGAAAAAAAAAGAGAGATTTAGGTTCTCTTCACTGACTAAAAAAATGGTCTAAGATGACTGATTTGCATGGTAAAAATTTTAACATGGGTAATATTAGCATTACTATTTGTTATTATGTAATTAATAATGCTATTGAGGTTTATACCTTAACAGTACTCAGCCATTGAGCTCCAGTGAAAGCAGTTGGGCTCTAAGTGCACATTAGATGCTTATGTAACTGGATCTCACTCTATGTAGCTTCTAAATCTCAAAGGACAATATACCTTAAGATTACTAACTAAAACATGCATTTGGAAGTAAGCTGGTGTAACTCTTTCTGGAGTATGCTGGAGCAAACATAACATACTTATAGTCAGGTCTTGCATCTCATGCCTAGTTATTTTATTTTCCTGAGTAGTCCAGTGAATTCAGTGCAAACTGCCTAAGTGAGAATTTTCACTCCATGCTAGACAGGTCAACTGCAGTTAAACTGTTGCTCAAAGAAGTGAAAGATTTTGGTATGTCTCAGTTTATAATCTTACTTCTGCCTTTTGCCAAAAGGCTTTGGGATCAAGGAAAGAACAGGAAATTCAGTATTAGGCTGCTGTTTCAGACCCTTCTAACAGTAAGAAGAGATTGAGATAGCTTGCTGTATATATATATATATATATTTCCTTTTGTAGTTCTGCTGATAGAACAGGGCATAATTGGGTTGCTCAAACAACCTTCTCATTTGGGATAGAAAGAGTGTCCCTGCCTTTTCTACTAACCAGAAAGACACAATTATTGGAAGGTGGGTTTTGTCTGAAAATTATCGTGGGGTCTGTAAAGGATGATGATTTTAAGAGATCTTCCCCTATGTTGCAAGTACAAGCCATGTTACTAGCTAAAGGAACCTGTTCTGTCTTTAAGACGTGCCCAGTGACATTTTAATGCCTGTCCTCTGCCCTTCCCTAAATTTATCACCTGAGTTCCACTTTGTATGGTCTGAACTAACATTGCTCTTACCCCTTGAATTCCTGCCCCAAATACTCACATTCTACAAATACTTTTGAAAGAAAGAAAAACAGATCCCTGGTAGATGGACAGTAGGAAACACATCCTTTTTGCCAGTGGCTAGAATGATGCCAGTGGCTCCATCTGCATGAGGACCTGTTTGAATGGAGAACACCACCACAAGATGCAGGAAACGCTTACTCCCTTTGCCCTCCTCACCAAGCCACATTCATTGCTTCTTCTTCTAAGGAAATTGAATACTTTGGTATCTAAATCCCACTGTGGTTTTGCTCCTGCGGAGCTATTATTGTTACGACTCATGTTAGGATCACTGGCAGCAACACAGCCGAGGCAGGCAAGGCACGGCCGAGTTTTGTGCGTCCATCCTCAAGTGCAGACATTTATAGAAGGGAGAGGCAATTCTTGTCTCATTATGATTTTATGACTAGGAAGTGAGAAGCGAAGTGAAACTAGACTCCATGAGCTCCCACCAAGTAGAAACCAGTAACATCCATGATATTGCTGGGTTAATCAAGGCAGATGGATATAAACCTGCAGTCATGCTGAAGTTGGGCAGACTGGGTTCACTGGTGACACTGGTGCAGCCTGATTCATGGTGCTGGTACTACTCCTAATGCTGCTTCCTCTTATAGTCATGATACCACATTGCAAGGAAATTCATATGGAAAATATTTTCTGAGCACAATGTCATCATGGGCATCCTAGTGTCACTACCACATGGGCTTAAGGGGTTGTGGGGTGAAGGGGAGGTGGTCCATGGGGCGATTCCTCGTTGCAGATCTGGGCGCACTGCAGACAGAAGGATCACTTCACCTGAGTCCCTGGCAGCTAACAGCTATTTAATACATGAGAGCAACTCTTCAGATTTCACAGAAAGTGAAATTTATTGCCCTATTACATTAAAATTACATAAGAATATTAAAATTTGCAAATGTAATCGCACACTTGGAATTTGGGCAGTACATCAGAGCTAACAGCATTTTCTCACAAGCAGGTTCAATATCTAAAACTGAGAAACAACATTTTTTCTCGCTTTATTTCTCAGCATGGCAAGCAGAGGAGATGTTTAGAAATAAAAATGGTTATCATAACTGATCCAACAGTGCTGAGCCACCAGACGCACCTCTCCTGTCTTGGAAGGACTTCCGATATATGTCAGATAGATAGAAATTCCCAATGAAATCCCAGCAGTTCAGCACACTCAAGAGCAGGCAGTTTATGGGATCTGATATGATCACAGCACATGATCCACATACAGGCAAAGTATCCAACTGTAAGAAGCTCCAAAGAACTGATTGATTTGTGTGTGTGGATTTGGAAATCTGAGCTGCTGCAGGGAGCCTTTTTATATTTATTTTGCAAACACCATGCTGAAATGCATTACCTTTCCTGAAGTCTCTGTATCTCTGTATTCAGCAGTTCTGAAGTTTGATTTAAATTTTTTCTTCTTCATTGTAATTTGACTGAAATCATATTCTTTATAACTCATATATTTATTATCCCCTTTTCAACTTAGTACTCTGCTAGCTGTCTTCCTCTTTTATTTTTCTGTTCAGACTTGTTTATTATAGCCATAATTATAATATCTGAGCAGTGAAATGTAAGTTAACTAGATTGTTCAAGCTGCTATTTTTAATTAAAAAGACAGAATGATTTCAATACTTTTCTTCTTCCTCTTTCTTCCTACATATCTTCTATGTCTTCTATTTTACATAGCTGTTCAAAACTTCATTCCCAGTACTTTGGTAAGCTAATTAGCCAATTCCATCAGAGTTCATCAGGGTGTCCAATTTACAGCTGTAGATGTGCGTACACACAAAAAATATATTTTTCTTCATAATTTCTTTAAGTACTTTTTTTTAGTACCAGCTCTCCAGACAAAGTCTATTTCCAGAATTATGATTCTACCTAATTTCTACATTTCTTTATTTTACTTGAGTCTGTTAAAGGATTTCTTGGCTAGTGATGTCTTGGAGGCACAGAAGTTGTGACAGGAGCAACTTTGGATATTTCAGAGCAAAACAACTGCTTGCTGTTCTTTGTTTCTACTGCATTCAAAGACACAAGAATTTGTGGACTTCTCCCTTAATGAAGCAGTATTGCACCAAGAAATAGGAGAAAATTATTTACTCCATGGAAACAAATCCTCAAAATTCCAGATTATTAACCAACTGGTTGGTCCAGGGCAGCCATCCCAGCTTAAATGTATTGTCTCTGGATCTGAGTTTCTCACTTGCTTAACCTCCTTAACCTCAGTTCCCACTGAATTTGTCTGGACTTCTGGGAGCTCATTATTCTAAAAATGAGGTTGGGACATTTCTATGGTTAGCTGGAGAAGCCACAGTTCTCACAACCATATCAAACATTTTGAAAAACTATAATGCTTCATGCTTCGGGGATCAAAACAATCTTTCATTATTGAAGTCGAGGCGGTAATTCTTAGAACCGGGGCAGGGGGCAGGAGGACAGAGATTTCTCCACCTTAGCTTGCTCCAGGACAGTTGCACCTTTCTCAGAGGTATTTGATGCTGACCACTGTCTGAGACAGGATCTTGGACTAGCTGGACCTCAGGTCTTTAATTCGGTGTGGCAAGGCTTACGTTCCTAAACCCGCCTGGATGTGCCGCGTGTCTAGACAAGTATATGGGGAATATGTTGTTCTGCTGAAGAGGAAGCCTGGATGGAAAGAACCTCTCCTGCCTTACTGCCAGCCTTCTTTTTGGTATATATCCGCAGAAATGCTGAGTCTCCAGATAATTGGCCCGCCTGGGGACCCCAAAACCGGGACTCTTGAGTGTTTCACTTTACCAGTAACAAGCAGAGTGGAAAAGCTCTAGACATCTCCTTCTTTGAGTTTAGTTCAGGTCTGAACGTGTGGTTATTTTTTAACAGAAGTCATCATGTGGGAGCAAATAGGATCTCTGTTCAGCCTGCGACTGCTGCCACCGTTGTGCATTGGCTGGGGTAGCAACCGTGCGGTAATGCACGTTCCTCGCTCAAGTATGTGGTCTCTGGTAGTGCCAGACCCAAGCGCACCCGGGAAGCCGCAGGGACACGGTAGGATGCAGAGAGGGATAGGGATTACATTTCTCCGCTTTAGTCCTTTTGGACTTGTTGGTAAGCAGTGGGTTTGAGCGATTTCGGCATCCAGCCCTTGTCCCACCTCTTTCTGTCACTAACGTTTGACCATTCTCCCACTTTGGCCTTACCCAGAGCTATCTGCGTATTTCAAACAGAACAGCTTTGGGTTATAAAGTCTGTTTGCCTGTGATAAATGGTGCACATGATGGATGTCTGTGGTCTTGAAGAGGATGGAGGTGAACAGCGGGGTGCTGCAAGGATTTGCGCTAGCAGCAACATTATTTAATACCTTTATTAATGGTCTGGAAGGAGGTGTAACCAAGTACATTAACTAGATCTGCACATGACACTACATTGGAAAGAACTGTAAACCAAGTGAAGACAGAGAAATAACACTAATGGAACGAGAGGTTAGAAATATGAGTAGGGAACAGAATGAGATTCTGTCTGGAAAAAGGCAAACTAATGAATCTGGGAATATTAATCCAAAACACAGATACTTAATAAGGGAACGAGAGATTGGGAAACATTAATGTTCTAAAAAAAATCTGGTAGTGATGGTTAAGAGTCACTAGGTAATGGCTGTACAATGTGAAATGGTGGAAAAAGAGATGATTTTGTTTCGTAGAGTAAATCCAAAAGTATCTTGCCCAGGCACAAGGACTTGCTTGTCCCTCCTTGTGGGTGTGATTTTACACACATCCCTGAGTCTTCACCTCCAGGCTTTAACGGTGGCTAAAAACCCCCAAATAGAAAAATGTCTTCGCAGTTGACTTTGCAGAAATACAGATTTGGAGTAGATCTAGCACTGGTCAATGTCCTTCTCCCTCTCTGCTCAGGACCTCTCCACTCCTACTAGAAGGATGGACCAGAGGCTGGCTTCTCTCATGGCAAGTTTCATGACTGGCACTTTCAAAGTCAAAAGTAAAAATAATCCGTTTTTTGTAAATTGATTCCAATTGGAAATTGATTCCAATGTTCAAAAGCTGGACAAGATAATGAATGAGTGCATTCAATGGAAGCATTGCCATTTCTCTCCCTCAGTGCAATTAGGTTGTAGGTAACATTTTCTGACACCTGTAATGTCAATGTGAATCAATTACATGACATAAGTGGAAATCAATAGTGAATGACATAAAGAAGTGGATAGTTGCCAAAGGAGCCTTCAGAAACACCGTGGGAATCCTAGGATGAACCTAACAGCAACCACAACAACAAAAGGCTCAAAAAAATGAGGATAATTCCTAAAATGATTTGTGCTAGATTGCTGATGTGTCCATTTCAGTCTCCCATTCACTGTCATACTGAAATGTGTGTTAACATCAGAGTGTGATGAAATGCGATGATGGATGTAGAAAACTCTTCCACACGTGCTCAGTGAAGGCTAAAACGTCTCTCACTGAGCTGGTGGGAGCTGTTTGCCCTGTGCAGAGAGGATGGGAAGGGTATCTTGCTTGTGTTGGAGCACATCTGGGTTGCACCCAACCACCCTGCAACCCCTGGCAAAAGGCAAATGGGAGGTGGGATCTGTGAAGTCGTTTCCTCAGCTTACTCAAATGCCCCTCAGAGATTGTCGTGTCTCCAAGGTTTTCCTATTACACGCTGAGGAGTAAGCAAGCTGCAAGAATAAGGAAAAGTGTAAATTCAACTTCAAAAAACGTTCTAATGCATCCCCAGGAACTTCTTCACTCTTCTGAGACACATTAGGATTGTGTCCTATTTTACTGAATAAGGAAAGGAGGAGAGGGCCAGGAAAGGACCAGGAGGAGAGGAGCAGAAAGGCCAAGCTGCAGTCACAGATGAATGGATATACATTCACAAAGTACTTTACACGTGGGAAGCCACTTAGTCTCCTGTGCAGCGACAGTTGGGGAATTGCTACAACTTTTTAACAGTATTAAACAAATCCACCCAGCCTCAATTATGCATCATTCGCTTAGCCGTAGAGTGGAAATGCAGCTACCTCTAGGGTGGAACGGAGAAACCTCCCTGCACCAGCTTCTTTGCATCTAGGCTCTCCAGGCAGGAACTTTTCAGAGGTCCGTTCACAAACCCGTTATTAAAAACTTTTAAATTATACGGAGCTGGGTTAGGATCCAAGTGCAACTGTCTGTACAGGAAAACCTTTTCTAGAATATTTTCCTTCAGTCAAATCTCTTTATTCCTAAAAAAACACTGATACAGCTATTTCACTACTTGAATGCTGTTTGCAATAACATTGCAATTCCAGGAAAAAAATATATGACCACTATATGAAACATCTGGATATGTATTATTTTATGAATTTAGATTAACCACTTCAGTTTGTTGTAACAAGAAGGTCAATCAGAAACAAACAGTGTAAATGGACTGGTATTGTTAAATGGATTGCTCAGTTGTTAAAATAATCCCCTATCTAGTTATTCCGGGATGATTTTTTTTTAATAAAGGAAAAATAGTGTGAATGAGAATGTCAGATCTAAAAGGAAAAGGAACAGAATCTTGTTTTATTCTCCTGGCATGTGAATAGGAGGGATGAAGTGACTGGTGGGACTATATTTAAAGCTTCAACATGAGAACTACTAATCCCTGTTAAATCTCCTGAAAAACAGCTGATCTTCACAGCATCGCACAGGTCAGTGGTGCTGGACTGGAAACGAAGGAGCTGCAGCTTTAGAAGATGTTGAGCCATGTCCTATTAAGTAATAAAATTCGAATTTGAAGATTTCTCCCCATATTGGTTGCTGAAGAAATGATAGGTATGAGGTATCTATAGGCTGTACTACGTATGAGCAACTTCATGCTCAATGAAATCAATCCCAAAAAGCTTTGGACGTCCTGTCTCCCCTGAGATCCATGGGAACCGAAGGGAATTGGTACCTTTTCTAAGTTCTCAGAACGCTGTGGGAGGACTGTTAAATGTATATAATTACTCATGTGAGCATGTATTTTCAGGATCAAGGCCGAGCCTTTTAGCTACTGGGCATTTCTCCCTGTTCTTATTCTTATTAAAAGCAATGATTTTATTAAAGTAGCATTTTGGCACTTGCTGTGCTAGACATCTACAATTACCTGACCACGGCCCAGACCCATACCGGGCAAAGACCCTGGTGCACACCGGCTCCCTCCCTGCCTCAGCCTGGCCTGGAAAGCAGCTCGGACTCTTCTGGACGCTCCCCAGCATGGCAAAGGGGAAGACCAATGCACCAGTGAGAATAACCTAAAGACAACAAACAAACAAACAGGCAAGCAAACCAGAAATACAGCCCGGAGCTTTTCAGCAGACTGTGGAAAGTGTCATTAAGAAAAGATGGGAAACAGCAGAAAAAGAAGAAGTCAGGTTGTTTCTTGAGTTCTGGAGGGCAGTGGTGACTTCCAAAACATCTGCATAGGGTCCATGTCTGCTGTAATTAGAAACTGATTTTAGACTGAATGAGGTACCTCATCTCGTTCAATAGGAAAGTGCAATAAGTGTCGTTTACACACACCCAAAATCTTGGGCTTCCTTGTCCTTGGAAATGCTGCTCCTTCTCCCATTGATTACTGAGGGTTCATAGCCGAGTGGAGTCTCTTTATTCCTGGAGTCTGAGGATGAACTGCGTTATGCTGCTTCTGGGCTTCAGAATGATTTTAAAGCTGACCACAGATGTCAGTGCAGACCAGGGACTCTTATTTCTTGCTAAAATGTGAGATGGGCAACAGTTCATGCATAAACTGAATAACGCTTCTTGCTTCTGCTGCATATCAGTTCTGTGGCCTCCCCACATGGTATGACCCAACGTGCATTTTGGTACCTCCCAGGTATTAGTTGTGCCTATTATAGCTTATGACTGTGCAGTTGTCAACAGTGAAGAAAAATGGTACACTCTAAAATATATATCTTTGTCTTGAAAATGGGAAAATTCTGGCAAAATCGTTTGCCATTTAGGATGTCAAAATTTGGCCCCTCCTCAGGAACTTATCTCAAAGACTGCAGAAAAAGCCACTTCTTGCAACAGAGCTGCGCATTTTCATTAGACTCCCAGACTTGCCAGATGGTTTGCAAAACTGTCTGGCATCAAGGTGTGCATATGGTCCGCACCCAGGTCCATATACAGGTTAGCAAAGCCCAGGACTGATTGTCTAGTGCCCCCAACAGCTGCAGGGAAAAATAACATCTGCATCAGCAGCTTCCAGGAGAAACCACTGGGAGACAGTGACTGTGCTTCGCTAGGAATTTCACTGGAATTAGGTGGCCCATTGCTAAATTTAATAGGGATAAAATAAGAAAGACCCCACTGTCTTGGACACATGAAAAGTAAAACTCAGGGCAGCATTTATGTTTGTAAAGTTTGACGTTCTCAATTTTTAACTTCCACCACTCAAGCTTCAAGGAGTCACCTCTTGCATCCTGCAGTGAGGACTGTGGAGGAAGGATCTTTGTAGCTTGCCATCAAAGACACAGGCAGCCAGCTGGGGAACATCCGCATGTGTGTGCTGGTGTTTTATTGCATGTCCCATTCCACATAAATTCCATATGGAGACAAAATCATTTTGGATTTGGTAGCTCCTCTAAGCCAATATTTTAATTAGGGCTTTGGGTTTTTTTTCGTGTTTGTTTTGCTGAAGGAGAGCTGCAGTACAAGTGCATTATTATGGGTTTACACATTTCTGTGCTTTTAATATCAAAGCTTTAGTCTGGCCTGAGGCTTTCTTCCCCATGAGGGAAAAGATTGCTGTTTAAGGGCATTTGTGCAATATTTCTCCAGTAGAAGAGCAAAGTTGGAGTCTGCTGTGATAATGCACAGGAGGATGCCAAAAGCAAGTGTCTGCAGTAAAATGAGCCTACAAGTGAGATAACGTGAAGTCTCATGCAATGTGGCTAACTATTCCTAAATTGCAGTCTAATGGCAAATTCTTGTGGGCCTATAAGAATAAGAAATGGGAAATCAACTAAAATAAGAAATGTCCGTAAGAGGACGTTTACTGTTATAAAATGGCCACTTTGGTAACAGAAGGATTCTTGGTTGAGTTCAAATGGTTGTATCTCTGGATTAATTGCATGTATCTGAGGAGCACTGAGGTCTAAACAAGTCATTATACTTAGAGATGCCAGAAGAAGAGTTTTCCCAGGAAATATTTCAGCCTAAGTAGACAATAAAAAAAAAAAAGAGAGAGAAAAAAAAGGAATATTTGTTTTGCCCAGGGAAAAGGGCAAAAGGATGGGGGAAAAGACTATGTGGCTGAGTCTTGGTTACAAAAAGTTGGGAAACAAATCCAGCCAGACCGAGTCTTAGATCAACGTATCATCCCTATTCTTGGGAAGTAAGGGGAGATACTAAGAGAAGGTTCCTGACAGTAATTTTTAATTAGCTGGCAAATAGTTTTTCAAATTGGATAGGGAGGCATCTGCAGGGATTTTTTTCCTTGAATTGACTCAAATTCAACCTCCTGCCCCCAAACAGGATGCTGTTGACACTAAGTTCCTTCCTATTTTTGATTAAGGGTTATCTATGCTATAAAGGGGATATAGTAAATATTGCATGAAAGGCTTATTTGCATATAACAGTCAAAATCAAAACTTGTGGAAAAAAATCTCTCCCTGTTCTCTCATTCCCCTCTGATCACCAGTGTAGCAATCCTGTGCATATGTGCATCTCTGCCTCTGTTATTAAAAATAGGATCCAAGCAAGTCTTTCAAAATAAGCAAGCATCTTCGCCAAGAAAACAGTGCTGAGACACTGCCTGCTTTCTCATTCAAATGTGCCATGCACACTTCTTTCTGCACCGCACATTTGCTTACAAGCCATCTTCATAAGCATGGAAAATCTGACAAGCAGTTTTCTGTGGGGACATAAAAATGCAGGATGGAAACTTCTAAACTGTCTGGTTTTTAAGAAGCGTTCATCAATTGACTGAAGCTATATCCAGAATTACAGTATCTTGCTGATAGCTGACATAAAACAAATTTGTTACTTAGAGAGGCATGTTGATTGGCTTCATGCTGGGCGCGAATGGAGAAAGACTTCTAGACTCTCTTTTATCCAGATGGAATTTCTAAGTCAATCAAATAAACATAATAATAATAAGGTTAATCTGGTCTTTGCTCATTCAAGAGAGAAAAGCAGAGATGTGGATCTAATTACATAAATATTGTAAAATCAGTTTGCATTTATCTCTTTCCACATCTCCTTGGTACAGCCCTGGTTCAACATACATAACACAGTCCTTTTTGGTCTGAATGGTTTAATTCTGGGGATAAAACCATTCAAGATTTGTTTGAACAAGAAAATCTTGTTTTCTTTGGAGCATTTTGAAGTCGGCATAATTACAGTGTTGCAAATACGATGCTCTCCTTAAGGAGCTGTCAGCATTTCCATATGAAACTTCTATTGGAGGTGGGGGGAGATTAACAGAATTGCCAGGAAAGAAAAAGAAGAGTGTAAAAAAGGAGTCCATTATGGCTTAAAATTTGTGTTTAAGTTTCTGATCCAGGAGGGATGTTTTGAAATCAAATTGTGCAAAATTAATTTGCATGGTATGTTTGCAAAATTGCTCATGTCACTTTTTTTCATCCCCCTTTTTTTTTTTTTTTTTAAAGGCAGCCCACAATAAAGCCCAGTTATTTTGCTTGCTTCTACAGCACAGTGCTCTTTAAAGTTAATGCCATTTCCATACAATACCCCCAATGTAATATGCCTTAGAGGCAGCATAGATTGAATAAGTGACTTGGAGCCAGGGACTCCCAAGTTTATAATTCTAGCCGCTGACTCACTGTGTGGCCTCAGGCAAACCACGTAACTCTCATGTCCTCATCTATGGTATGGTCTCAATTTTCCATTGTGTTGCACAACATGCAAGGAGCTCTGCTCATGTTCAATAGGAGCTCACCCCAATGGCGAGTGTGCTGTGGGATCCTCGCAGAGGAGATGGGACTTTCGTAGCTGCCATCTACCCCGTTCTGTCTCTATAGTTCAATCTGTAGGAGTTCAGGCTTTGCCTTCAGTCTTTGCTCAGCTGATGCAGTCGGTAAAGGCATCTCCACCTGTGATTTTTGAGTCATGCAAGGTAGTTTGTCTTGATACTGTCAATAAAAAATTTTCTTCAAGGACTTATGAGCTGGGAGGTTGTTTTGACTGAAAGCACAGGCTGCGCTGCACAGCAGAGTGTTTCTGCACCTTCTAGAGGTTTACCCGGCTCTCTGCACTTTTCTGTATGGTCTCTTCATATCTAATATTTTGTTCTGCTTTTGCCTTTGGAGGAGGATCAATCCCACTTTACATATTATCCTAGTCATATGGTGAGGAGAACACTGGTAGCTTTGGTAGATAGAGGATGAGGGGCAGAGATTTTGTTATTTCTGAAGAATAGCAACCTATAAAAGGTAGATCCTTCAACATAAGACTGAGAAAAGCCTTTTTGTAGCAAGTACTGCCCTGGTGTAGGCCCCTAGAAATGATACCACTTTTGTGGTATCTTAAGAATGGAAAGATAAAATTTGAAGATACCATTTTGATCATTATCAAAATCTTCCTTGCTGCTTTCCATATTGCCCCGGTAGCAGCACTGCTGACATCAACTTAGAGGATTCCCTGGGAAGTATCATTGAACACACCCCAAAGGAGAGGAGATGAGGGGGATTTGGAGGCAACAGTCCAAAAAGTCCATGTTACTGCACTGCTGGTGTAAGAAATGTTGAGTGCGGGTGCTGCTGCCCTGTCCCGTGAGCCTTCCGTACACGTAGAAATGGAGTTGCCACGTCTCCAGGTACCTTGGCCACACTCTAGGAAATTGTCCCCAAGGCTTTTTTAACATGTTAACATTAAAAAAAAAGAAAAAAAAAGCTTTCAAAGTAGTAATGAGAGCCTCTACAGGAACAACCTAAACTCTCTCAAAATCCTTTAAAACATTTTGCAAAAATAACCTGCTTTGAACCAGTCATCAACATGGTGAAACTAAAGCGAGTTTTTGGTCTCAGATTTGTATCTCTGGGATGGGAATAATAATATATAATAGCATCTACTATATGGGGCATTACACAGAGCAGGAAATGCCTCCCTGATCCGGTACTCTGTGCCTGATAACAAAGTAGCTTTATGGCTCTGGATAGGTTTGTCACTTTACAGCACTGAATCGACTAAAGATGTGAATTTGTGTCCTGTCTTTCAACATTCATTTTCATCCTCACTTTTGGGCCCCAAACTCAATTGCTGTAAACTTTTTATAGAATAAAGAAAAATGCAAAATAATTTTTTATTGTGAGTGTGGGAAATATTTAGGTTTTTTTTTTTACTTGCTCTAATTCAATAGTGATATTTACAAAAATTGTCAGCTTACTTTCTGGAAGTTATTGTTTGGTTTTCTTATGGTCTTTTTTCGTCTTACAGTCTGGGTTTCCCTATTTGAGTGACTCTCCATTGCACCTCAGCAGCTATGGAGCTCCCAAATTGTACAAATAACTCTGGCTAAAGCAGATTCATGTCAAGCTGGCTTGACCTGCAACATTTATAATTTGCTTAGACCTGACCTGAACAATTTTCAGATCGCATTGACCTAAAATTAAATGTTTTGCTTCAATTCTTTTAAGGGAAAATTTAAACATTTCAGGAAAGTCAAGTTTTTCCTAGGGACAGCATTGCCTTTGTACAAACCAAGTTTGACAATAAAAAAAAGGGGGGAGGGAAATTTCTGACTAGCTCTATCTGCCCCCTTTTCTGATGTGATGTACATGCTGTGTGGCTATGTTCTTATACATATATATATGTGTGTGTGTGTGTAAAAGAGGTTATTTCAATCCATGGGAAACAGAGATATTTTAATTTAATTAGTTCTAATTTAATTCAGTGTTACACTAATACAGAGGCATTTCTTTTGCCAGCTAGTCAATGCTAGCCAGCCTGCCAACTAGTGTAACAAGGTGTGAGACAAGTCTCAATAAAAGAAAGGTGTTTTACCCAAATCAGAACGGGTGATAACCCTAAAAAGCAATACCTACAAGGCTACTGGGCACTATACAGCAGGAGACTCGTGGAAACAAAAACCGTGTTCCTTTCATCTGGAAAACATGTAAAACTGACACCGTGTACCAGATGTTACAGTGTTTTATGGCATTTACAGGGCCTACTGCAAGTAGCACTTGCAAAAAAAAAACGTGCAGCTTGAGACCTCTGGAGTGAAAACAATTTGTACCAGCACGGAGGAGCTGCCTCCGCGGCTGCCCGGCTCTGTCCAGGCCCAGGACGGCTCGGTGAGGAGGACAACACTATAGATTAGACTATCAGCTTCTCCCATCTCCTCCAACAGACCTGGATCTCACAAAAAATGACTACAAGATTCATATAGCACTGAGTGACTTTTAGTGAAGAACTTATTGCGACGCTAGTGGCAGACTAACTTTTCAAACATGGCATTTTTCACTTGGTTCTTTTGCGTAAGGCTTCTCCAAAGAGGATCCTAAGCCTTTCCCCAAAACCTTTCTTATCTGTAATTCAATGCTCAGCTTTCCCTCTCCTGTCTTTTGAATGGGAATAATAGTATATAATACCATTTATTGCATACAGCACCCATGTCCCAGTTTTCCCTGTAGCTTTGGGTAGCAGTTGGCAGATGATGCTGGTAGAGGAAGAAATGATCTCCCACAATCACTGCTCCTGGGCTCTGCCTTTGCCTTAGGCCTGGATCTTGCCAGTCTGGGGCTGTGATGGACCAAGAGCTGCTGGATCAGGATTTTGCCTGCATGGGTGTCACCAAGCCACCTGGCCTGCTATGAAAAAGGTGACTTTCTCTTTAATAACAGATGGTGGTAGTGAGACACGAAAATTAGGACATATTTTCATTTGATATTGGAATATCATGAGCATCAGTTATTTTGGGAAGGAGTCCAAAGAATACTTGGAGCCTAAAACTGCAGATGAATCCACAGGTTTATTTTATTGGGTGATTTCAGTTCTGCCAAATATTTGTAGTGTAAAGAAATCATAAAAATTGCTGGTGGTCCTCGCCTGGCGGGTACTTCTCACATATTTGAGACAGTTGTATGAACTGTGACAAGAATGTTTGATCTATTAGCTTAAAAACAAATTAGAGTCTTCAAGAGAAATAAATGAAGTATAGATGGTAGAAATACATTTCTCTTATCTTAGGGAGAACAGGAATTTTTGCCCCTAGGCTTTATTTGCATTTAATTATCGCAGTTTGGATTTCCTCTACTGCATGCATGGAGGTTTAGTCTGTCTCATTCTGTCCTCTGTTCTGAAATAACATTAGTACCTGTTAATGATTATCATTGTCAATTATGTATTCTAGTTACATACACATTATAAGAAATATCAGTTTGTTTTAATAAATCTTCAAAAGGCAGCCTAAACCTGTGCCTTATCTCCTTTCTGCTTTGTAATTTATTTATTTTTATGGTTATGATATATGAAAGACATGTGCCCTGGAACATGCATTGGTGTCTGTTCAGTGCTTGAATGCTGAAATGACAGACAGGAAGGATTTTATTTGACATATCTCGCAAATGAACCGAGAGGGTCGTGTATCTCCAAGATACATGGGAAGGAAGTAAAGAATACAAGTCTAGAAATCCAGAAAACTCCATCATACCCATAAAATAGAGAAAATATAGCTCTATGGTGAATCCAAATAATGTAATGTTCTTTAAGTTTCTGAGTAGCTGATGCTCATGGTATAGCTATTCTTTCTTTTTTCCTTTTTCTTTTTTTAAATTAAACTTGTTATTTGCTAGGATGATAACCTCAGTGTAGTCCTGACCTTGGGAAGGACCAACACTTCCCATTGACTGGCAGGAAACAAGGATAGAAAAAAGTTTTTCATATCATTTTGCAGTCAATTATATTTGAGAAGTTGTGCAAACTTTTCGTTTACACCGTTTAACCCATGCAAGTTTTTGGGATTGTTTTCATTCTCTGGACTGGCGCTGAAATGTCCTCTCCAAAAGGAACACTTTAACCAAGCATTCTTTATGTGGTCTTCAATTAATAAACAGGAATATGCCCTTCTAAACCCGTGGGCAGTGATTTTTCTGTTTGCTGCTACTGTATGTAACCCAAATGAATGGGGTATTTATATACTGTCCTTTCATCCGGGATATCAAAGCAATTTATAAATATGGTCCAATTGGTCTGATGTGCAACCACTGAATTGTGGCCTTCTCTGAGGCGGCGTGCGGTTGACATTTTGGCTGGAAAAGCACATTGGAACATCAGAAACCGTTAGTTTTTACAGTTGGGATAGGCTTGGAGGTAGGGTGAGACCAACAGAATTAATCTCTAGCACATACCTGCTCCAACACTGGGGAGCAACACTACTACTTACTTTCCAGCTAGGTAAGGTCTGAGCTTGGGTAATAGCATGACCAAAGCATCTCCCACCACTGTATTGTAAATTTTAATCTAGTTCAAGTCAGTGGCTATCAAAAATTATTACCATATGGTAAGCTGGTAAATTGCCACAAGAAAATGAGCTCGGTGGTCCCAAATTAGTTTCGTATGGACAGGTGTCTACACCACAAAACCACTGTCATAACTGCTACTGGCTGCTGGCTTTCAGAAGGGAGGTCCAGGGCTGAATGGGTGGTAGTAACAAAAGTGATGCTTCTGGAGAGGGCAAGCCATATGAAGGCTGTTCTGGTCCTGTCAAGGTGTTTCTTGCCATGTGTGACTGCTTTAGTTTCCTGAGCTGTCAGCCAACGCAAACGGTGCTCTCCATCGTTATTGTGGCAAGTGCTCTCTCTTGCCTTCGTATCGGGGCCCGTTCCCTCCCCTGTGTCTATCCAGACGGCGCTAAATGGATGCCACAAAAGGTTTCAATGGGAAGTGTGTATTGAAGGTATTAAGTTCAGACCACACAAGTAGCCTTAAGGTCTTTGGTATGACTTGGAAGAGCCTCCAGGAACATAGGATTGGAAAGACCTTCTGGGTCACTGCTCAACCTCCTGCTATGGGAGGCTTTCACTTCATATAATCCTGCTGAAAAGCAGACTAATCTCTGAAAACGTGGACAATCAGGGGAAACCTCAAAAGGCTTTCTAACAAAAAAGAAGGGTGGCAAATCTGTTCTGCACTTCGCTAATATCTTTTATGAAGAACAGCTGTAATGAGTTTTACAAACTTGGAGTTAATAACTGACACATCAGTAGTATGGATGAATTATTCTCGATGTCGGGATTTTTTGTTTTTTTGGAGGAAGGATTTGAGTGACAGTAAAAATATGCAATAAATACCAATCCTCCTGCAGACAAAGCTCTGTGACCTGAGGACTCTGGCACCAAGTGAGGCATCTCAGTCCACACAATCAAATCACTGAGACCGCTGGGAAACAAGAATTCCCGACTCTCTGTTTACCTATCTTTTAACCACTAAAGCTTATTCTGATGCTCAAGAATTTTCATCTGACAGCTTTCCAAAGAAATGGCACGATATTTCTCATCTGCAATAAAATTAACATCTACATATATAGTATCCTGCAGGTGGGCATTATAATAAGGAAAAGCCATCAGTGGCAGACCACAGGTTTTTATCTGTAGAAAGTATAGCTGAATCATGACACGACATGAGCTTCCCACATTTCCACATAATTAGAAAATTATATCTAACTTCATCCTCAGACTAAGGAAAATAAGGATTCTTTCTGTAGAAAGAACAAAATCCTGGGAAATATACCGCGTTGTGTGTATTAGGGAGATGTTTTGCTTGCATCTTCAAGCCAAATTCTGTTCTCAATCCTCTTGACGGAATTTGACCTCTCTAATTTGCTAGCACATTTTTTTAACTTGTAGACATGTAACTGATGGCAGAAAATGGCCTTTGGGCTATTTATCTATCAGCAGATCATGGTATACTTGTAAGGAACATCAGCAGCATTAGGAAGTGAGGAAGCTCGTCCCCCTGGAAGTACCACTGCTTAGACCCTGTTTCATGTTACTGTTGCTAAGATAAGCGTACAGGGCCACCTTTGATCAACACATCTCACAGACTTTTTTAAAATTTGCTGCTTCAGGGGCTGATCCAGCCCCTACTGCACTTTGGTGAGAATGTGTCTGTAGATTTCACCAGACATTTATGTTAAATTCCAAGCTTGCTAAGTGGATTTAATTCAGCACTGGCAGAAGGAATGCACACATTCCTTATCTCTAGCGCAGATGCTGCATTGGCAAAAGTTAGCAAAACGAGGCCTGCAAATTTGTCTGCAAAACATTTGGAGCTGACGGCTCCTAGGAGGAAGAAGAATCCAGAAGAAAGAAGTGTGGAGGACAAATGCTGACGCACCCACTTGCACCAGGAAAGGATCATCCCGAAACATTTGGAAGGCTTGGAGTAAGCAAATGGGAAGTTTGAAAGCTTTTACATGCCTCTAACATGCTGCTATTGAGAGAGGAAGGAAGAATAAAAGTGCAACTGGCAGCGGAGCCTGTGTTTTTGGGCCATGCTTTTCTAGAATGGCTCTTTTTATACAATATCTCTGCAGCACACGTGTAAGAAAGATGCAGACTGGATTCAGGCAAAAGTATAATACTTCCTCTGCTATGAAGTCAATCTGGCCTTTAATCGAACAGCTTCCTGGCAAAGACCAGGACTTTCGTGTTTTCTGAGGGGGATGTCATCCACGATAGCATCAGGAAGCTTGGGGATGCAAGGAAATCTGCTTCTGTAGGGAGGCTATGAGCCTTCGGAAGGTGCTTGGTTGCCTCCATATGGGTACTTGATTCTGTCATATGGTGCATCAGCTAAGAAATTAATGTGATGTGGGACATTTCAGATGGAAGTTTGGGTCCCATCTTTAGCACAAGCTGCTGTGCAGGGGCCTGAGGCAGGGACTTGGACCACATGTTTCATGTAGAGCTCGGTAGGATTGGAAGATCTCACCCCAAAATACTAGGTCTCAATGATGCCTGTTGGAGCTTCGTTACATATTTTCAAAGCACTTTATTAGTTTCATCTTTGAGATTTGTGTTTGCTGCTTTTTTGGTCTAACAGTTTTGCTATTATCTGAGCCACAGTAATCAGAGATGGAAATTAAGCATGGATATTTTTCCCTAAGGTCAACTTGGAGGTGGATGAATTGGGGATATCTGTCCCCTAGAAGTTGAGGTTTGTCTCTATTGTGGATAATTCAGCTTCAGGCAGCTCTTTTTGCAAGTGCAGCTTCCAAAATCTTACAATCTTCCAGCTATGTGTTTAAACACTTCACTGCGTTTGGATCTTGGAGAACAGGGATAAATACCAAATTTGGGTTTGTCTCTCTACCCAAAACTGCAATGCGTTGAAGACTGCGGTGCTTGGATTACATTATAAATGACAAAATTCAGGATAATGACAATGTTGGTGTGCGCGTCTTGGCTGACTCACCAGACTGCTCCACATTTGGATTTTTAATTCAGGCCCTGTCTCTAATTATAATGTCAGAAGGACTGGCCAAGTGTGGTGCCTCCATTTGACATATAAAATGTGTTGGACTCTATATTTTATTCCAGTCCTCTGGAATACACTGACAGTATGAGCTGCAGTGAGAGCTGTTCAGGGATGCTTTGGGGTGCTCTCAGTCATTTGCTGAGTTGTATAGACTTCTTCAATGCCCTCTGAGAGAACAAGCATCAATGTTGTCTTGAAACGCGCTTCCTGTCACTCTGTCTCACTGCTGATAGAGTAGGTATATATATACATATATCCATTACAAACATATAGAGCAGATGTATAGAGACAGGATTTTTCTTTTTCACCTCGGAAGACTTCGTACTCTCCCTTCTAAGACTGGGTCGTTCATATGTTTGCTCGTTGACTCATTTTCGGTTGTCGGCAGCCACCCCTCGGTTCTTCCCCGTAGCCGCTTCGCCAGACTGTCTCTCATTGCATTCCTGGTGGCGTCCAGGCTCCTTCTGACCTTAGTCTTCTAATAGCCTTGGTTAGCGCAGACTACCCAGCTGGCTGCCTTCCTGGCTCTCGCGTCTTCTTGTAGACAAAATGCCGTCTTTTTTACAGTTCATCTCTTTCCATAAAGTTAATCAAGCAGCCTTCCTTTTACAAGGCAGCTGACCCTTTGGTCTTTCTTCCTTTTGGCATGCTGAAGATTCCTGATGCTGCCAGAAATCCCCCACGTTTTTTTAAGGCAGTCCCTGAAGTAAAGCAAGCAGCTCCCATAGGAATAAGAGAAGTTTCTTGGCATCTACAGGAACTGTCGCCGACAGGGTGTGTATATTTTGCCCTTAAATAACTTCCTCTTGCCATTAAAAGACATTATTTGAGCTATCTGTATCTTTTTATTGGCGATGAATCCAAACCGTGAGGCTGGATCCAAACGTGGTCAAACTATGAGGTTGCTTAAAGTCAGGAGTCTGATCTGGATCAATGCTTTTTGAATTGAGCAGCTCTCCGGTTTGTGCAGTGCAACAGAAAAAAACCTCCCCATGGCCTTGGGAAAGCTGCTGACATGATTAAGAAGCTGAGTGGTAAAGGCTTGTCATCAAGATCAACAAACCTGAAGGCAAACTGGAACCTGGGGGCATGAGTAATCGTGACCCCTTGCGCGGGCAAACTTTCTCTTTTCAGTAATCACCAGGTTTCACGTACGAAAAAAAAATGTGGATGAAGCAAAGAACAACATTTTGTTCTTCTTTATTGAGGAAAGAGAAATTGTCTCCTTCCTCGGACTGAATCTGTCTGTGTCTTTGCTGTGCACCACGCTGCAAATGGTGGCTTCTCATTTCATTAATTGACAGACACCATCCCCTTCACATTTCCAGGAACAGTCATTTTCTTTTCTCAGGTTTACTCAGTGGTTCTTACTGAGGTTTACATTTTTCCATGCGTGTGCTGAGAATAAACCTGCTTCTATAATCTCATCTCATGTGCTATGAATCTTTTTGATAATGCAGTTCATAAACTATTTCATTTCTGGGTCTTTCTCCCTCTGCAGCTGTACCAGCTTTAGCTATTTACTCCTTCTGTTGCTGCAAACTTGCCCCATTTCCCAAATACCACAGGACTTTCTGAACTGCAGCATTTTGTTCCATTTGTCTCTTTTTTTTAAGGGACTGATCTGTCTTAAAGAGATTTTTCTCATTTAAAAATAATTTTTCTGTGGTTTTGCAGTCAGCATGCTTTCCACACCACCCACCCCCCAACAAAAAGGAAAAAAAACCCACCCTACAGGCTTATTTCACTGGCGTAATGACACCAATGCCAGTGGAATTATGCCTTTTCTGCACCAGGTTATAGGAGCATCTGATGTTTCATTGAGCTCGTAGGATGGACCAGAAGGTTGTCTCTATCAGGTCACATCTCAAACTGCTCTCTCTATAGGACTAGCAAAACAGCTACCTCAATGGTGAAGACTAATAATGTATTTAACACGGAGAACAAGGCGAAGCAGCACAGCACAAGCCATTAGGAATGTAAGCAAGGAGTCTACTGAAATCTCTGAATTCAGTGTTGCTGTTTGCCTCCTGGAAACGCTTGGGAAGCACGGCCAAAGTCAGGGCTCCAGCCTAGCAGAGGAACAGCCGTGAGGGCAGTCTCGGTTCCCTTGCACGTATCGTCCCAGTGACAAACAGCAATCAGACCGCGGGCCAGGCGGAACACGAGCCAGGCAGAACTAAAATATCGCTGTTGGAGTGCAGTCCCACGAGGCCAGTGTTATGTCTTACCAGAAACAAAGAGAAGAGCACATTTCCAGTCTCAAAGACTTTTCTGTCCCATTAAGGAAAGACTCTAGACTACAATTAGAAAAAAAAAAAAAAAGGCAAAAACAAGAAAGAGAGAAAAGGAGACAGTCACAGCACACCCATTTGCAGCCAAAACACAGCCTGAAAAAAAGGGCCTTCTCCCAGAAGATCTCCTCTAGTACCTCCCCAGGCTCGCAGCTCTGGGTACCTTTCTCAGGAGGATGGGAATGTGTCTCTGGAGCCCACCCCGAGACTCAGAGATGTTGGGTAAATATTGACTCACAGCAAGGAGTGGCTGAATGACTCTTTCATGTCCTGTTGCGATGCCTCCCTCCACCCGGTGGAAGTGTCTAAGCCCACCCAACACATCCCAAAATATCAGACAGGAATTAGTACCCGCACTGTTCAAAGGATGAGAACTCTGATGAAGACAAGAGAGCTTCTGTCTCTGCTATGTGGGCATGTTTGTTTGCTTTTCGGCTGGCTTGACATCTTCTGCAGTCCTTTATTTAGGGGAACGCGAGGTGGGAAGTGGGGAGGGATGGGGACATGGGGAACCTCTAGTGCTGTCCCTCCATCCTTGTCATACACCCTGAATTCTCAGGCTGCTTGTACACACCTGACAAAAGTATCATGCAAGACAGTTTATACCATAGCAAGGGCCTTGGGTTCATGAAGTCGGTGCCCCAAGGGCGCGTTGAGAAGGTAGTGACTTTATGAGAATGGGCAGTCAGAAGATACAATCATCTCAGCTGTCCAAGTGTTGACAGCTCCAAATTCAACCATGAAGTGATGTGGACTACATCCTTAAACCTGATCAGATTGTAATCTGAAGGTAATAAAGTAAAGCATGAAGCCAACCCAGGAACCAAGTGACAGTGCCCCTGACTGCAGTTTGAGTAGGCGTCACATACATTTGGGTGCCTGATGGCTGGTGTAATTTAACTAGAAGGAGGGGAAGGCTGAGTTTAATGCTGCAGCACATGTCTTGGTTTCATTTCAAAGTCTGCTACAGAATCCCAAACTGGGTTGTTGTGCCAGCCTGTAACAGAAATGATATATTTGTCCTTCACTGAGCTGTCACAAGGCTTAAGGCTTGAAAGTTTCAAATCTGATTGAAGATCTTGGAGGAAAAGGGCTGCATAGGAATGAAAGCATATTCTATGGATCTCTTTATGCACGTTACATTTCAAAAAGCATATTGGACACTATATTTATATATTTCAAAACTGGGCACTGGGTTACATTTTCATTCCCTAGTACAAAGGCAAATGCATTCCAAACAAAGCAATGTTGTTTCAACAAAGCAAGGGTTGAAATCTCTCCAGGGCTTCATTCTGTCTCATTTAGATCGGGCATAAGATCTTAAAGCAGACTCTAGTGGTCGGCCGATCATATTCCCCTGGGAAATGACAGAGTGGTAATTCAAAAAGGGTAGTGAAGTACAGCATTGTCTTGGTCTGCAGGACTGTTCTTCAATAAAACCAGAGGCTCACCCGGCTTACAGGAGAACATTTTGTTCCAAAGGAGCTGTGGCTCTTCATTAAACAAAAGAATTCACCTCCGGCTAGACTTGGGTGTAAAATGAAAATGTTTTTGGAGACAAAATGTCTTTGTGAAGACAGCATTTCCATGATTCCTGCCACGTTTGCCTGGGCATATCTGGCAGCTAGAGCAAAAGGTACATCTTTAGGGCACTGACTCTGCACTGTCCACACCTTAAAAACTTCACTGAAACCTGGAGATGGNTGATTCCTGCCACGTTTGCCTGGGCATATCTGGCAGCTAGAGCAAAAGGTACATCTTTAGGGCACTCTGCACTGTCCACATCTTAAAAACTTCACTGAAACTTGGAGATGGTTTCAGTCCAGGCCAGGAGACCTGAGGAGGGTCCTGTCCGACCATGGGCTGGCACTCATCCACTTTGCAGTGAGGACCCAGATTAGATCAGGAGTGAGTCTAATCTTTTAGGACTTTCCCGAAAGCCTTTCTAAATCTTTTCTTTGGAGTAAACAAGTTCTCCCACATCTGACACAAGATATTGGGAAAGAGTCCCAGAGTATCTAAATACAAAGAATTATGAGATATGCCTCCTCCCCTCCAACTCTCCCAACACACTTGGGTAACTTCAGAAACAACTAAGATGCAGTAGGGTCATTCAGGGAAATAACTCATGTCCAGACTGGCATAATTCAGGTGTTCAGATGTGGATATCTGCCACTCGGATTAACTTTGTAGGGTAGATGCAGCCTATGTAGTTCTTCATTGTATGAACAAGAGAAAAAAACACCTCGGGCTGTGCAGTTTCAGGGGATTTTTGTTACAAGATTATTTTCCTAAAAATGGCACCATCCCTCTGGGGTTGAAACATACTGGGAAATATATGAAAATTTAATGGAATCTGTGAGTTAGTTTCAACTTTTCACAAATACTTACGGCAAGATCGTTCCCCTGATCTTCAGATCACCTAGGGACTCTTTATTGCACAGCCAAAGTGTCCACCTTCAGCTTGACAAACAGGTTTTGGGCTGCAAACTTTTAGGTTAGTGAAACAGTCAAACTAATCTTGCAGAAGTTGTGCATCTAGTGATGGTCTCCTACACAGCCTCTCTAGCTTTCACCTAAATATTGCTCACCAAGGAAGATAAACAGCCTTTGTCCTGCTCAAGGTGGGTCAAGAAACTCTTCTAAATCTTCCCTCCTATTTACGTACTGAGCTTCCAGAGCTTGAGAAGTGTTAGTGGATAAGGAATTCTGGAATATTGGTCTGCTATGGTATAAAATTTTTATACACGTTATGGGACTTAGCAGAAGCCTTGTGCTGTGGCAATTAGACAGTAACATATGTTGGGAAAGACAAGCCTTAGAAAGGGACAATATCTCACTTAAAACTTAACACAAGTTCAGGATAATCCAGACTGGATGTAGTTTGTTCCAGTAGTCAGACCAAGAGGAGCCATATGGATAATAGAGGTCTGTCCACTGCTGGCTGAGCGGTGCTCTAGCTGGACACTTTGTCAGATTCTGAAATCTCTTTGACTCATGTATATTGAATTTCCAAGCTTGACTCATTGGGTACAAAAACCATAACACTGGATGGTATGTCTCGTACTTTTCCTGGAAAAAAAGAAGAAAAAAAAAAGCGGATTACTACATTTATTTAATCAACATTTGCATTTGCTTTGAAAGCTGTGGAGCACATAGGTAAAGAAATTAAACTAATCTCAACTCAGCAAAGAAAAAAATCTTAGTATTAGTATGACTTTTGTTTCTATAATATTCCTCGTTGCCCCACAGTTGGATGTTCTAGCATGGTGGGTGTTGGGAAATGCTACTGGGAGAGGTACAGACTATAAATCCAGAATGGATTTGAAGAAAACGGTGTCTAACTAATTGGTTTCAAGGCTTTAGGGAAAGGGAAGGAAAGGAAAGGAAAGGAAAAGAAAGGAAAAGAAAGGAAAAGAAAGGAAAAGAAAGGAAAAGAAAGGAAAAGAAAGGAAAAGAAAGGAAAAGAAAGGAAAAGAAAGGAAAAGAAAGGAAAAGAAAGGAAAAGAAAGGAAAAGAAAGGAAAAGAAAGGAAAAGAAAGGAAAAGAAAGGAAAAGAAAGGAAAAGAAAGGAAAAGAAAGGAAAAGAAAGGAAAAGAAAGGAAAAGAAAGGAAAGGAGAGGAAAGGAAAGGAAAGGAAAGGATGTTTACAAGGCTATGATGAGAACACAACAAGAGCATTCAGAAACACAGTAGTACTTATTTGGGAAAGAAAACAACATTCTCAGAAGAATTAAGTATCTTGGAATGGCTACCTTCTTCAAGACAAGAAAAAAAAAAACCTTTTGGATTTCACTCCAGTGCATTCAGTGATCGGATTCAGAAAGGCAAATAAGCAAGAATTCACAGCAGTAGACCAGTCAGTTAAACACCATTTTGAATCAGATCTTAAATCAAAGATCTGGCCTTCATTGTAGAAAAGGTGATACCAGATAGTGTAAACATCTTTCCTGGACTGAAAATCTGATTCATTAATGAAATGTCAGGGAAATTTTCTATGGTAGGTCATGGCATAACTGTCATTGTATAGTTTTGGGTAGCTTTCTTTGAGGCAGCAGTTACTGTTGTCACAGACAAAATATAAGACTGGGTAGATGTCTGCTCTAATTGAGTACAAGATTTTCTTCTCCTCACTTTTGTGTGTGTGTGTGTGTGTGTGTGTGTGTCTGGAAGTAGCTGCCAGTCTTGTTTTTTTGTTTCAGAGCATCCAAACACTCTCTCCAGCCACTTCTCCATCTAAGCAAGTTGCTGGGAAGGAGACCACAGGCAGGTGGACAGCGGATGAGGTCCTCCTCAGGGAGGGCCAGGTACACCCAGCACATTTTTCTGCTGTATCTTATACCTGTAGTGTGAGGGTACAGATTTCCCCCATCTAAGAAGAAGAATTAGAGAGCAGTATGGTAAAGAAAGTCTTAAGAGGGCTGTGTTGGCAATGTCTATTGATGGGGAAGAGGCTGAAACAGGGCTTTTCTCTTGGCTCTGTTGTGCACATCTCTCAAGGCCTTTCATGTATTTCAGCCTGGCTATCAAGAAGTGCAGCCTGTGTGAGCCACATCTGGATAGTACTTAGAGCAGAATGGGAAAAAAATGTGTTAGGCAACAAATACCACGAGCAAATACTTACTGCCCAGCACCATTACCTTTCCAGTTCCTCCTCCACAGAGATGTCAGGGCATCTCCTCTTTTGTAAGAAATAACCAAAGCTGCAGTGCACTTGAAAAAATCTGCCTTTGTGTCAGAAAAGGACCTCAGGTTCTTGGAAAAGTTAGTCCCAAATGAGTGAAAAAATGCACGTTTTGTCAGGGAGTGAATAAAATCTCACTGAAATTAAGCCAGGAGCAAAGATGAAACAGCAGATGGTCCATGACAAACTGTGAGAACAAATTTGTTCGCATGACATGGGAATAAGTATGTACTCATAACAGACTATTACTCAAGAAATTTTGAAACAGCACGACTCCACAGGAGTCATAATGTGATTAGTCACATAAAGCACAGTCCAGCTAGGCCTAGTGTATTGTACCTGAAAGAAGAGAAACAGGCCCAGAAACAGACCACAATTTGTAAAAGCAGAATTCCAGGAGATGCACAAGTTTATGAAATCAGAAAGGTTTCTATTGCTCCAAAGTTCACAAGCAAAATAATATCTTTATAGCAGTGAGTGGCTTATTAAAAGACTGATTGAAAGGTGAAAGAACTGCAGAAAAAGGTCCTTGCTGGACTGACTCAACCAGTAGTTTTTTTAATCTGAAAGCAGAGACAGAGTCAGGGTACTTTTGGTGACAGGTCTTGGCTCTGGAACAGGCTTTGTCATGTGGCCCTTTGCAGCATATTTCCAGTAACCTACAATTATTTCCAAAAATCCTCTTTTTTTTTTTTTGTGGAAGTAATGGGTGAATTTCAGTTTCAAAACTAGAACAGTAAGACTTTTTTTGATCATTGTGATATATTGATGCAGATTTTAAAAGTGGTAATTTGTATAAGACCTGTAAATTTGAGAAGGCATATTTAATTATACTTATTTAATTTATAATTTATTCATATTACATATTTTTTCCTTGCATATTGCACTATCTTGGTACATATGATATTTTGGGATATTTCCATGTATGTAGAGAAGAGTATGGATTTCTGAGATATAACTAATTTATTCTGTTTGAAAGTGATTAAGGGTAACCTTGATTAATGCTTTTATGGATTTTGCGGATTTTATACACATTTATAAGCTCTTCACCCAAAATTACATGAGCATTCAGAGAAAAGCTTGTATTTGGTTGGATTCTTATAGAAACAGGTGCTAGATGCAATATCTAGAACCAGATTCAGTTTCTCAAATCACACATATGCAAACACAGACCCCGGAGTGCTCTGACCTATTTTAATGCCAAGTCTAGTAATGCATTTATCCAATGCTGCAATTTTAATTTAATTTGATTTAATTTTAAATTTAATTTAATGCTTTCTAAACTTGAATTCCAGCTCAAAGACTTTCTTAACTCAACTACAGAGCAGTAGTGGGGTGCAATATTGCTCTGCATCCCAACAAACCCACACAGTACACAGGAGGGATAGCTTTTGGAGAGGCCGCATGCAGATCCCAAAGACAGAATTTGTCCATGACCAAGAAGAAGCCCCTTCCTTGTGTAAATGCTGCTATCAGACTTTCAGTTACCACAAGCTGTTAGGACTTGAGTTTCACTTCTTACCAGAAAGAGGAGGCAGGAGTATATTTAGACTTTCTTGGGAAGCAGCTGCACTATCAAGTGGGAGTGCATGCACGCACTCCGCTCACACGCAGCCGCCACCAGGCTTAAAGCCTTTTGATAAGCTCGAGCACAAAGCACAGTGCACAAAGGCCTCCTGTAGGTTGCCCTAGCATTAAATGGGGTTAAATGTCCTGAAATTTCAGCATCTTACTATCCTTATCACTGAAAAAAGTCATTTGTTCAGAGCTGACTCGCTTGATCACCTCCTCAACCTTCTGCTCATGTCTTGAAGCACTGTAGAGGCCGGAGTCTCCACTCTCTTGCACCATGTTATGCCTGTGCTTTTATCATGCCCGCCTTCTGTCATCACAAATGTCTACGCTTAGTGATTGAAGAGGTAATACAGCCCACCTACTATTCTGATTTGTTAGCAATTTACTTGCTAGATCCATACATAAAGTGAGGAGTCTAGCCCACCTAACTTTGGCCATTTATGAGGCCAAAGGACTCATAAATGAGTCCTTCTTGAGGACTCGGTACTTTGAGATGAGTTGTCCCAGGAGGTCCTTCTTACCCTGATGGAGCTCCAATGAGTGGCTTGTGCTGGATGCCAACTAAATGGTAGATGAACAGAATCCTATGCAATCTGCTGGTCAGAGGAAAATCAAGTCCTTGCTTTTCCCTTCGGGTTCATAGACCTTTCCCCTCTTATCTGACAAAAGACTAAGAAATCAGAGTTTGCAGAAATTTGACTGGAAGGCAGATGATAAAATCATCAGCCAAACAAAAGCAGCTAAGATAGCCAAGACTGACTGAAAAGATAAGTTCGTGCTCTTCTCCTACAGACAAATGCCTTTAAAATAACTTAAAATTTCCCCATTCTCACAGTGCTGCTCATTAATCTTTTGCTAACATCCGTCATCATGGGCAGGAAATACACCAGGAAATTCTTAACTGAAGGTGCTGCTCTGCGCTCTCCCTCACTGCCATATCACCTACTACACCTATCTCCTTACAGTCCTGCGAGTATTTAATATCCCAAAGTCCTCTCACGGGTGGGAACATAGAAGCATTCCCTTATTACCTGCAGATGGGGAACGCAGACATGCAGTCACTTTCTATTCAAGAGATCTGCAGTAGATCAGGGCAGTGAATATCAGGTCTCCACTGTTTCTAATCTGGGCACCCACCTTATTTTTAGGCACCTGAGGTGGAATTTCTACTTTTAAATTTAGGTACTACCAGTGCAAAACATTCAAATTCAAGTTAGTTATCCTAAGTTAACCTCATTTTCATTCATAGTCAGCAAAGAGATGGGGACATTCGCATTTGTAATTCTAGCTATAAAGGTGTCATTCATCTGACCTGCTGGCAGAAGTCTGCTTTAGAATGAGGTCTGTTAGACACTAGACCTGTCTATTTAATCCGTTAACTCTAAGGAAAGACTAGGGACCTGTATAAGATGTAAATATCTGTACCATAGACTGCTGATGACATGAATCCCATTCTCAGTAACTGATCTCCCTAAAGGAAGCTCCCTGGGCCCTCAAGGGGAAGAATTGACTGTAAAGCAGTTCAGAGACAACTTCTGTGTCAAAGCTCTCCCTTTGAGGACTTTCCCATTATATAGCACCAAGCAAATGTAGATACTTTCAGTCGTTTTTTCACTACACACTTACAGTTCAGTTATTTCAATGAACTGGATCTCCAACCTAGGTTTCTGGGTGCTAGACTATTTTCTCTAGGCAGTGAACTATTTTTTTCCAAGCTACAAACCTACCTTGAACAGTCAGTCTTTGTATGTGGGGGATATAACACCTACTTCTGTAGACTTTATGTCCAGGAGGATTCTTGAAGACCAAGCACAAGCAGGTTGTTGTGTGTCAAGAAGGTTAGTGAACCTCAGAACCTTCTGTATCTTTCTTCTCTGCAGGCATCTATCCAGCCTCACTTAACTAATTATCTGTCTGGAAGGTGATATAGAGAAATTATTTGATTATTCCCCTGTTTCTTCCCTTAGGAATGAGTGTGTACCTGGATGCTCCCATTGAGAATATTGTCTGCTAGGAATATGCCAAAAAAATAAAGAAAAGTAAACATAAGATGCAACATATAAATGAAACAAGAAAAATTAAAGAGGAAGTAAAAAGCGTTGAATCATCCTGTCATGTATGGGAAGCAAATTTCTCGTCTGTATCATGCTTCATCATGCTTAGGACCTCCATATTCCCGGGTTTTCTTGAAAGCCCTGGATTTTTATCTATGGAGAAAAAACAGTTGACCCTAGTTGATCCTGCATGGAGTAGGGTGAGGTTTGGCCTAAATCTCCAGCGGTCGTTTCCAACCTCAGCAATTCTGTATTCTGTGATTTGGGTTGTGAGTTTGGCCTTCAGATGTTGAGCAGCCTGGTCAGATCACATCCAGATAAACAGTCGCTGTGGCTGTGCATACCAGGCAGCCAATCTGAGTGGTGCAATAAGTTCCACATGTCTTGGATATGTCCTGCACATATGCCCAGACTCCCATATGGAATTTCTTAGATGGAAGTATGGGAGCCTGATCAAGCTGCGCGAGGTGTGTTTAAAAGGCAACATGGCATAAATAAATCTTAACGGAGGATTAGAGAGATGACAAGGCTGTGGCTTCTGATAGGGAAGTCATGCTATGTTTGGAAAGATTACAGCTAAAAAGAAGAGCCTTTGGTGACCAGATTTTTGTCTGTACTTTTTGTCTGCATTAGTTACTTGTATTTTTATACCAATTACCCATTTAAAAGTTATTTGTGATTATTATTTGTCATGCTGCTAAACCAGTTTACCTCAAGATTTGTTGAGCTTCCTCTGCTCTCCTATGTATGGAAAAACATTACACTTAATTTGGTTTTTTGGCCAGTGCAGATGGGGATTGGCCATACTATATATGGACCATAAACACTGTTTTGGTTAACACTACAGTTGAGCCAAACCTGAACCTTTCATCTTACCCTTTGCAAACTTTGGTGGTTTGGATGGAGACAGAACCTGGATTTGAACTCTGCTTTATTTTTGTTTTTGTTTTCAAAAACCCAAAGCCAATCAATAACACTTTGGAAAACCAACATCCAGCATCCTCAGCCCACCTTTAGCAAACACGGATTGAGCGTCTATGTAGGCAGGGACTTTGTGTTGGGAAGAAAGCCAATAAACAAAGGAAGGAAACTGTTTCAAGGAACCTGCAGTAACTTTCCATAAAAATCTCAATGACATAAGGGCATGCCGAATTTTGTGTCATAATCCCCTTCAACCAGCATATGCGTTTGGTTAGGAAAAACATGGTGGTCTCATGTGGAACAAAGATGGACTATTGTCGGCTGAATGGCTAATTGGTTTAGTCATAGCAATGACAGGGAAAAACTTCATTTTCTTTTGATTCAGTTTCATTTTGCTATCTAGAATAGCAAAGCAGCTTGTAAGGAAAATGGATTTCTCACAACACCAGATTTTTTAGATGCCAGAAATAATAATAGTATGGTGTTAACACCTCTTTATTTGGCTTTCTCTAGGTTGTCTTAACCTGGATAAGTCTATTAATTTGTGTCTTTGTATCCACAGAAGTGCCTTAAAATTTGTACTTAATTGCAGCAGAAGTAGTTCTAAAACCCATCTGTCTTAGGCTGACCGTTCTTGTAGCATCTCACCACCTTCTGTGTAATGTGTTCCCAAAGCTAAAATAAAGATTCTCAGCACGGTTTAGTAATTCCACTTATCCAGATTTTTGAGCCGCTGAAAGGCTGATATTTCCTATTATGTTTCTGGCTTTCAAAATTATTATAAAAACAGGATCATCCTTACCTTAATGTATTTATCAACTAGGCAGCAGTGGATACAGGACCTTGAACCGCAGTCTGGCTCTCCAAAACTTGCATGTTCCCCAGAAGCTGCTACATTGTCCTACACCGCATATGTGGGACTCAGTACAAACAAAAGTCTTGCTGATGACTTCAGTGGGCATTCAATGAGATCTCCTAGACTCCCTGCTGATTGGGATGGGTGTCAAGCCAGGATGCACAGGGTCAACACTTTCTTGCTCAGTCTCATCTTTGTTGTTTTTTATATCTGAGGCCATTAAACATCTACAGGCAAGAATCTACAACTAGTTTCAACTGGGTAAATTCTGTCACGTCTCAAAGCAAAAAATAAAATTACTGACAGTCTAATACACCAACCAGTTTTTGCTGCTTCTGGTGTAGACTGATCCATTCTAGACAGAGCACCAAATCTGGGAGCCACTATGGAGTGATTTGCTCTGGCTCCAGGAGCCAGTCCTCACATCTGTACAGGAGATCTGAATCACAGAATCCCAGAATGGTTGAGGTTGGAAGGGACCTCTAGAGATCATCTAGTCCAACCCACTGCTCCAGCAGGGACACCCAGAGCACGTGGCACAGGGTGGCATCCAGGCGGGTTTGGAAGATCTCCAGAGAAGGAGACTCCAGAGCCTCTCTGGGCAGCCTGTGCCAGGGCTCTGGCACCCTCACAGAAAAGAAGTTCTTCCTCACATGGAGGTGGGACTTCCTGTGTTTTAATTTATCCCCGTTACCCCTTGTCCTATCACTGACCACCATAAAGAAGTGTTTGGCCCCATCCTTCCTACATTCTCCCCTCAGGTATTTATATATATTGATAACATCTCTTCTAAATCTTCTCTTCTCCAATATGAACAGGCTCAGCTTGTTTAGTCTTACCTCATAGATAGATGCTCCAGTCCCTTAAGTGTCTTCATTGCTCTACGCTGAACCCTCTCTATAAGCTCCATGTTCCTCTTATACTGAGGAGTTCAGAACTGTCTTTCTTCATATGACAGATGCTGCAATCTCTTAATCATCTTCATGAATGAGTGAGTTAGGTCACTATGATCGAGTTCTGTAGCTGGCTAGCTTATATATATCTATGTAATGTCAACCTGAAAATGGTGAAGGCAGTGCACAAGCTTTATAAAGAATGATGGTGCAAGATTATTTTATACCTCCAACTCTTAGTTGTACATTTACCTAAAACATGCTCTTGTCTTAGGTATATCTTTTCTTTTCTAGCCAGCCTACAGAGAGTATCACTAGAAGGTAATAAAATTCTCCCTTTCATCAAAAAGGCTTAGTCTCACTGAAACTGCATCAGTTGTCCGTATGTCCGTAGTACCTACGTGTGTTCCTCAAGAATCACAACTTATCTTTCTTGCAGACTCTGAGCCTTGCACGCCTGATGCTCCATCTGCTGCCACATCACCACCGACTTCTGAGGAACCTGGGCCTTTCACAGCTCCAGCATCACCCTCCTCTTCCTCTGACCCTGGTACTGCATCATTTTCACCACCATTACCTGCTTGTGTCGCAGCTCTACATCCCAAACTGTCTCCCATCCCACCATCCTCTTCTGCTACCATTCACCTTCCTTCTCTTCCCGCACCACCTGCCTCAACTCCATCCTTACACCCTGGACTTTATTTGCCAGTAGTCCCACCTGGAAGTGCCACCCTCATCAACTGGCTGCCCTTCCTTGCTTCAGCAACTATCACCACCATTCGTGGGAAGGAGGAAGACCAGCCACCTGCAAGCACGGGCTCCCTGGATGACGTGAAGCAATGCTGCAGCGCATCCCCCCAGCTCCCCCACGAGGAAGACCCCCAGGCAGCACCCGTGCGAGACAGGGCTCCCGAGGCCGCCGCCTCCTCTTCATCCCACGGCGTGCCTCCGAGCTCGGAGCAGGCGTCTGCAAACGTGAGCGACATCCTGACCGAGCTGCGCACCATGAACAGCCACCTCTCCGTCATCGCTCGGGCCCTGACCCAGCTGGCGTCATCGCTAGCGCCGCGGCAGGACTTGCCTGGCACCCCACCGCCTTAATGCGGGGCTCTCCATCACATCAGGGTACTTTTGGGAGTTGGTGTTTGCCATTGAGACCTGATGGTGGAGTCAAGGAGGAGGAAAGAGACTGTACGCAAAGCTTCCAAGCTGCCAGCGTGAGCTGTGACAGTTTGCTGTGCTCGCTGGTACTGACCATGTCTCCCCTGTGGGTTTTTCTGTTTGTGTATTTCCTCCTTGTAAATGGCTGCATATATTAAAAAATAGTTTTGTGGTCGTGCTAATAAAATTGTTTTTATTTCTTACATTCCTTTCAGATGTGCTCGCTCCCCTCCTCTCACCCAATAACCACATTAACACTTGCAGAAATTGGTGAGGTCTCACACAGGGAATGCAGAGAATCTGAAGCAGTGAGAAGTTGCCCAGGATAAAATGCTCAGGGAAGTGACAATAGACACACAGACAAGAATGTGCACAATGAAAATCTGGAAAAAAAAGTCCCTCATTTTCTCAAGCCAAGCTGTGTGGCAGTTCCAAGCTGGAACATTTCCCAGGGCACTAAATCACCAGAGTTATTGTAATTACCGGCACAGGTGAGGAACATAATAAATTGCTGGAAATGCAAACTAGTTGTCTAAGCAATATTTGGTTTGAACAGCAACCAAACAGCCTCATCAACTTCTTGTCCTGCACGAGTGCATTAACCGAAGGCAGCGGAGCCCTTAGCAGGAGGTGATCCATCGTACTGGCCAGGGATGCCTGGGATTCTCCAAGGGCACGGATGCCTCAAGCTAATTAGCAACTCGCATCTTGCCCAGAGCTGCTTTGCGCATCCTGGCGATAGTCTGCAAGTGTCCAGCACTCAAAACCTGCTGTTGTCCTGGCTGTGCAGCTGATGGCTCTTTCATTGCAGAGAGCTAAAAACAAGCAACCGCTCATGGCAAACGAGCGAAGAGGAAGATCTCTGAAGATCAGTACGATCTTGACTTAAATTAGCTGTTCAGCCCTTAGATATCAGGATCTGAGGACATCTCCAGGAAAAACCCAGTCAAACAGACAGATCGCTAGATAAGATTAAAGAGGAAGTATTCTGTCTATTTGCAAATATTTCTGTTACAGATGAACCTAAGCCACAAAGATTGAATGAATATACAGACTTCCCCAAAGCTCAGGTGTATTTGAATTTGAGGTTTTAGTTACTGTATGTATATTTATATATAAACCTGTCCATATTTTTGTGTCTGTGCCTGAAAGACAAAGCAACTGCCCTGTTCAATCATGTTCTTTTCTAGAGCTGATCAAAATTTTTCTCCTCTGAAGTTTTTGGAAAAAAAAAGGGAGAAAAGGTGTTTCATGGATGTCCATCATTACTTTTTAGATTTATGACTTTTAGCAAAACAAGATAAAAGGAATTTCTTAAAATAATTCTGGCTTTTTATTTCACTATTGTATGTAGTTTCCACAGAATGAAAAAGCAAGATTAAAGAGAAGTTTTCACTTTTGCTCCTTTCATTCAGGAAATATAAGACAGGAAAGAAAGGGGAAAGCTCTGTGGGTAAAAAAAAATTCTAATTTTTACCTCTTTTTTCCTGTTTTAATTTTGCCTTGACAGAAAATAAATATTGTCCCACTCTCGCTCTTATTGAACCATGCAAAGCAAGTTGCAAATCCTCATAAAGACATATTCATTTAACAACTTTTTTTCTTTTTTTTTCTGCCAGCCCCAATCTCCAAGAGTTTATGAACCCAATAACAATGCTGACAGGCTGCCTAAGAGCACAAAGGTACCATCATTTTCTATGACACTAGATAAAATGTTTCACAGAGTTTTTTTTTGGAAAAGGTGGCCTTTAGTATCCAGACCTGAGATGCTCCATAGATTCCTGGTTCATGGACCAAAAGCTTTGCCATCACTGTAATTTTCTTGGCTCTGAGATAAAAAGTATCCTGAAGTCATGGGACAGTTGACAGATGCAGATATGGCAGGCATTTTCTTATAGAAACCTGCTGAATCTGGTCATCTCATTGAAAACACATCCTTGGTCAATTCTCAGCAGAAAGATCCTCGTGGTTTGCCTGTTCATCTGCTCTGCTCATGACAGGTGTCTCTCCAAGTTCTTCAATTTTTTGCTTCTCTGCCTCACAAAAGAGGAAACATTTTGCCCCTTTCCTGAACAATTCTGGAGACATTTTTCCCTATAAGGACATATTAGCAAAATTTTACTCTACTGCATTCATGAAGGAGCCACTGTTGAAAATCTAAGCAGAGTCTTCCAGATCTGCACAACACATACAACCCTATGTTCTTGAGCAGAGAACTTCAAAACACCCATCTGTGGAGCTGCTGATGCTTTAGGAACCAACCCTGGGTTTGATAACCTCAGCGAGTCCTTGTGTGGGTGCAACAATCGCCTTGAGAGCCAACAGGACCAAGAGAGCCCCTGGCTGGGGTAGGGTCCTGCTGAGCTGAGCACCTTGCTCCCAGCAGAGCTGAGCAGAAGGAGGCCAAGGGAGGCTCTTTCGCGCCCTTGCCCTTCTGCAAGCTGCACTTCTGCAAATTCTCATGCCAGGTTTGCAGCCCATACCAAGCTCTGAGCAATTTCCTGCTTGGTGGCAGCTGGGCCCACTAGTTAAAACCCAGCTTGGGCATGTTGATGTGGCTGCTGTGCTGCTCTGCTGCAACCAAGCGCCATAACCTCTGGCAAAAAGTCCAAGGCACCTTGCTTACTAAATTATTCATTTTGGTTCAGCTCAGAGAGCAAGATGCTGAAAGGTATAATGTTTTCATATTTATGTTCAATGTCCTGTGTAGAAATAACCTGGTGAGCTCACACTCCGGTCACTTTTAAATTATTAAAAATCTCCTGTTGTCTTCTTTCTTGAGGCAGCTTCAGTCTTTCCTTTTCTGCCTCTTCCGGAGACCTGCCATTTGTGAAGTGTGGCTGTATACATATATAGTAAGATTCTTTCTGAAATTGGCAGATGCGTCTTTGGATTTCTACTAGACAAATCAGAAACACTGCAGATGATAAGAAAAATATAAAGGCTCAAGGACAGGTTAGTATTTTTGGAATCAACATTGGTAACTATCACACCCTGTTCTGGCTCCACAATCAAAACTGTAAATATGCCAATCTCATATTTCACAGATGCTTTATAAACAAATTTTGAGGATGGGTTTCAAGTCACTTCATCTGTCTAAAAATTGGTTCTGTAAGTTCCTCTGTAGCTGTGGAGTAAGTGCTTTCGGAGTGCAACTGAGCCCAGCCTGATCAACTGAACCGTATCAGCTGAACCATATTTAAAATAAGCAAGATGAAATGCCTTCTGGAACGTCCATCATTGACCCTAGTTTAAGAAGTCAGATCTTGTCTTTGGTAATGGAATTTCATTTCAACCTGGTCAAGTGTCAGTATATCACATTTATCTGAGCACTCGGTAGACATGTGAGACGCTGGAAGGGGGAAACTAGGAGCTTGGGAGAACAGGACTGGCAGTGAAACTAGAAACCTTTGCTACATACCCAGCCTTATTTCACACCTGGGGCAGGGAAACAGGCTGCTCCAGGAGAGCACCCAGAGGGGACACCCNGAAGGGGGAAACTAGGAGCTTGGGAGAACAGGACTGGCAGTGAAACTAGAAACCTTTGCTACATACACAGCCTTATTTCACACCTGGGTATGTGGGTATGTCCACACCTGGGACACCCAGGCCATTCCTTCCTCTCAGAGATTTAACTCCTCAGGATGTGGACCTGGAAGCCTAACAGCTTCATGCTCTTTGACTGATGTGCTCAGTGTCCGATACTGCAGCAGGAATGATTTAAGGAGGCAGCAGGTTGTACAACATTGTATGAAACTGCAACTCAGGAAGGTGGGAAAAATCACAGGTTTACCCAGGGGAAAGAGGAGGCCGGGTGGTTTTTCACTTCGTGTTGCACGCATTATTCTTCTAATACTTGTACCCACATTCCCTGTCACAATGCTCAAGTCCTCCAGTAAGAATAACTAAAAACAAAACGAAAAACAGCAACAAAAAGCAGTGCTAAGGAATACATTGCTACTGGATCACAACTACAAGAGCCTGCTGGGGGGGATCCCTCTGAGAGAGACGACAACACTACAGCACGTCTTTCATAGGAAGCATCGTGCAGGTACAGTCCACAGATGCTCCTGTGGAGCATGCATCTCTGCCAAGCAGTCTATAGCCAGAGCCTCCAGCTTCCTCTTGGACTTCCCACTACAGCATCTTGCAGAATGGTTTGGGCTTCTGCTAATTTTTTCCCCGGTTGCAAGCAAGGAAGCAGGATGCCTATATCAGGATGTGATGCTTCACACTGCTCCTGTGAGGCATGAAACCCTCTGCTCTCTCAAGCCACGGGATGGAACATAAATACAGTGTTTGCACGGCCTCATCAGGGGTCCAATCCCAATGTGCCATAGGAACCTGGAAGGAGGGAGAGGCTTCCCCAGCACATGGCTCATCTGGGGAGTTCGTTCTCATAGGGCTCCGGTGAGAGTAAAAAAGAGCAGGACTTCATGCTTACGCAGATGCTTCTGGTAACTGTCCATGTGGAATTTTCTTTCTCCTTGCCTGCAGCTCAGCAGACAGTAAAACTCTGTTCCCTGCTTGGACATGAGAAGTTGGGCAGTGCTTCAGCTAAGCTCGCGACCCAGAGTCAATTTCTGCAAGGTTTTCTGCAAGACACCAACAAGCAGCTGGTACTGGTCTTCCAGGGATAAAGACATATTCAGGGCCAGTTTTTCAGGCAGCGGGCACGGAGGAGCCTCTTTCCTTTCCTCCAGTGGGCCAGGGGTGCTGTGCTGCTGTTCTAGATATAGATCATGCTCTTGTACTGCAAAGATTGTGTTCTTGTTGTGACATGGGCAGAAGCAGGGTNCCTGCTTGGACATGAGAAGTTGGGCAGTGCTTCAGCTAAGCTCGCGACCCAGAGTCAATTTCTGCAAGGTTTTCTGCAAGACACCAACAAGCAGCTGGTACTGGTCTTCCAGGGATAAAGACATATTCAGGGCCAGTTTTTCAGGCAGTGGGCATGGAGGAGCCTCTTTCCTTTCCTCCAGTGGGCCAGGGGTGCTGTGCTGCTGTTCTAGATGTAGATCATGCTCTTGTACTGTGGTCAGACCCAAAGCAGGGTCAAACACCATAATCACACAGCAATTATTAATAGCAAGCAATATCACAAAACGGAAATGTTCATCTCAACGAAGAGGAATTCAGTAATGTAGAAGTTGAGGAGAGGAAAGCACACCACAACCTCTTGCTGGGTTTTGCTGCAAACTGCCTCTCTAAAATAAGTTGGTCAGAAACAGTAACTTCTCACTACTGCTTTTGCTTGTGGAAGTGGTTCCCAGACACTTGCTCTGCAGTGTGTCATGCAGACATCTAATTTAATCCCCATCTTTCTAATCTATCACTCAATCTGGATTTCCCATTTGTCTTGAACTGTGGCTGAAATCTCACATTATTCAAAGGCAGAACTTACAGGTATGAACTTCATGAAGAATTTTACTTCTAACTTACTGTAATTCAAAATGTGTTTTGTACAGAAGAATGTGGATTTCTGCCAGCTGAAGCACTTGGTGATTCATAGTGATTTCAGGAAATTTTGTTCACAAAACAAAAATAAGACTCTGAAAAAAAGTCTGAAAAATATGAAAGATTTTTTTGTTTCTTAATTTTAATATTTAGAACATTTCTGTAATTCAATAGTTAATTGACACTTTTTGTTTTATCTGCACTACTACTATATCCTTTTTCTCCAACATTTTTGATGGTATTTACTTTACGATAATCCAAAACAACATTTCTCCTCTCAGAGAGGCAGCAGAATCAAAGCATCAGATTTCTAAAACGAACCGCCAGTGTCACAGTTGCTTCTAGCTTTCCTAAGGGACTGAAAGCATTGGTGAGCATGGCTAGTGCCCCCACTCTGTGCTACACATCACCAGTGAGTGGGGTATGCCTCTCCACCTTTATGAGAAAGGTTGCTCATGGGCCAGGTTGTTGGATGATGGAAATTATCATGGGACTTTGAGCTTCAACTGATCAGTCAGAGCAGTTCTATCTGACTCCACGTGTTTTAGTAAATGGTGGTAGATGTTGCTGGACATCCAAGGTACGTCAGCCAACAGGGTGTTATTCATTAACTCTACCTCCACCGTTACTGTTAGGAGGTAAGGATGTCATTATGTTTTAAATACATCGGCTTGACTCTATGATGAGACTTGTTTTCTGTGATGGAAGAATAGGGCATGAGGTAGAGAGAAATTAAGAGCTGACTAGGAGGGTTTAACTGAAGTAGTGGGATGAAAATGAGCCAAGGAAAATTTAGGCTGCACATCAGGAAAATTTTCCTAACAACGAGTTCTATTACTACGTGGAATGGTCCCCCTAGGGAAATGGGGGAAGCTGGCTAGACAAAGCAATGAAGAACACATTGTAGGGAGCAACCTCGAAACAGTTGGGGAACGGACTAAGTGACCTAACTGTATTTTCCATCCCTAATTTCTATGACTCAGCCATTACAAGGGTCCACTGTGCAGTACATGAGTCCTGAGCTCTGCCACATCAGTAGTGCTTGGGCAAGACTTCCCACAAAGCCAGTTGTCAGTGTGTGAAAGAAACCAGGCTCCAACCTCTGTCCTCTTTGCTGGGGTCTACCAGGTGTGGGCTGCTCGAGCACAGGTCTCGGCTAGATACAGCACTTACCCAAAGCCTGGATGCATTAACTCAGAACATTTTTGACTGGCCTTTTTATTTCTTAATATTGCTTCTCTTTGAACTACTTTCCTGTCTTCTTGCACTGGTTTGGCAAAGTTTTTGATGCTTAGAAAGTATTGAGTTTCTATCACACTTTTCCCTGGGAGAATCAGTTTGTTTGGCCACAGCTTAGAGGTAAACTCAAGCTACAGAAAAGTCAGACATGGAGATGGCTTTTCTCAGCATCTGGTGATGTCCAAGTGACACGCTAACGTGTTGGCAGACACCCAGGGCTGAACTAGGCAACTTTAGAGCAGAAGTTGAACTTAAGATGCCAAAAGAGATCATAGTACAACTGCAATGTACTCATTTTTTATGTAGATTGGACAAGTTAATGAGTGGATATATTATAAAAATGGTTTTACTTAAGTCACAGCGTATGCTACTTCTCAATAATGAGGGAAGGTTATTATTCTGATTCTCGAGTGCTCTATGTATTAACTTTGGCAGTTTTTTATAAATCTTCAAGAGTTTTTGTAAATCTTATTTTAAAAAGAATTCACTAAAGAAGAAATCCATGGGAATTTCAATATTTCCGTAGAAAGGGAAACCCTCTTCTAGAGAAAGCTGAGAGAGCTGCAACCCTCTTTGTCTTGTTTCTTATCTGAGCAGGAAATCTGATTGAAAATATAGCCTAGACATTAAAGGGTTTTTTCTGCTTTGCCGTGCTGGAGATATTATATTCATTCCTAGTTTAAATCTGGCCCTGAAACCACATGTTTTCAAAAAATAACAGTTATATGAGAGGACAATTCTGTGTGTAGTGAGTGAGACTAGCAGAGCAGGGTAAATTTCTGACATTCGCTCACATTTGTGCAAGTGGGATTCAGATTTTCTTTTCATCAGCTTCACCAGTGTTTTGCTGTAGTCCCAGTTCACATCCCTTTCGTCTGTGTGTTGTGTGCACGCACGGATGCACCGACATGGAGCAGGAAAAGGGCATCTTCATGGAAGAAAGGCAGCGGATCAGTTCTGTATTCCGTGGAAGCTGACTGCAGACTGTCAAAAATAGATATGAGAATGCAAAGAAGAAATGGATGCAAAAGCTCCCAGAAAAAGTAATGATGTTAAAGTTAAAAGACAAAAAAGCCAACTCCCAAACTGCAGAGCAATTAATAAGCAGTGACTTAAGTACTTAGGTATGGACATAAGAATGGAAAATACACTCAAACAAGACAGGAAAAATATCCCTTATAGAGAAAAAATGAACTTCTTACTAACACGTCTATCACCACCAGCTTCTTTTTACCAGTTCCTGTCTAGTTGGGAACTAATTTTTTTACAGTTACTGAAGCAGAATAACCACAAATCAAACAGGAGGAAAACGATAACCTGCTGAACTCCACAGAGGCCTCCTGAGTCAGTCTGGTAACATCTGAACTATACTTATGCAGTTGTGAAATGTCTAATGTGGGTCAATCAGTCAGGCTTTGCCCCTGAACTTGTCATTTTTCTAGACACAGTGGGGATGAAAAGATAAAGAGCAGAAAAAAAAATATTCAGAAAAGTCAAAACTGTTAGAGGATATTTATGGACAAAAGTTGGTTATTTCTTGGAGGGTAACACCAGAAGCCTTTAATATATTATGAGAATATAAAGCATGAGGGGGAGTATAAAGTGCACAGTGAAACACCATTTGTGGGAGTTTTTCAGAATGATGTTCCATTGGCTGAGGCAGCACCTTGCTAAAATGAAACTTAACAGGCCAATAAATATAGCACTATTGAGCAAAAAAGAAGAAGAAATCATGCTAAACTCTGATTATGCTGACATCAGCCGGCCTATAAATTATTGCCCAATAAAAACTATCAAGATGTGAACAAAAATATCCCAGATCCTCATTCTAGTGCAAAAAAAAAACCCAACAAAAAAAAACAGATTGGGGTTGTTTCAGTGTAATAATTCTTCTATTCTTTTTTACTGTGATCACGTAAATGTCTATCAATTTGGCCAACTTGATCTCTGGGCTTCTTATGCACTCACTGTTTTTGGAAGAAAAATAGTCTATTTTTAGGCATTTCTTTCTAGAGCATCTTTAACTGACTGAAATGCGTAATAAAATGCTTGGCCCGTATCCTCAGCCAGTATAAATCATTGTGTTTGCACCAGAGTCAAGGTATCCAATATAATTTACATTAGCTAAGTGTACTGCCCTGAGTATCTTCGAGTAGTTACTGCAGAACTATATGCAGCTGCAGTGGCCTCCACGGTGCCACTGATTTCTAGGAAACTATGAAAATGTGTGAGTTTTTGCTACTTCAGCAGAGGAAAGGGTATGGAGTTTTTGCAGTTGGTCTTGGTAATCCAAGGGGATATCTTTCTCCAGAGCTTATTTCTTCGAGTCTCACTTTGAATGGAGAAGTTCAGCCAACACAGGGGATTTCTCTCTCCAGCAGCAGGGGCTTGGAGGAGTCTGCATTCTTCTTGCAGCTCAGTGAGTGGGGTAAATACTTGCCTCACTTTGCAAAGCAGTTGGAGGAGTAATGCTGTCTAGTGTGGAGAACTGGCCATGTCCTGTGACTTCTGAGGCTTCTGGCACAAGATTCCCATGCAGAAACCTGGCCAAAGGAACAAAGGTGTTCATCCCAACATCTGAAACTCTGTTTAATCAATGCTTCAATTCTGTACACACTTGCTGCAAGATTTCAAAATGGGCAATAGTAAATAGATCTGATAATAAATAGTCTGATTTTTAATTGCTTTTTCCTTTTTGGTTTGATTCCCCCACTTTTTCTCATGAGCTGAACTCCTCTATCTTATTTTTCCCTTCTCTGACTGGATCATAAACTCTTGGAAGTTGGGAGCTACCTAAAACCACCTGACTGACAATAGACAGATAGTAAAGATACGGAGTAAAGGCCTTTGAAATAGAAAGGAATATATTTCTATTTCTAACGTAGCTTTTTAGTTTCCTTAACTCCATTTCACTGCACTTTTGTCAGCACTAATTTTAGGGACTATCAGCTCCCAAACTCAATAACCAAAGGAAAAGCTAGTAGAAATGAGTTCCTTGAGGGACGCTTTAAATGGTACCAAAGTTACAAACTGTGCTGAATTCTGTCCTGCCGAGTGTGATGGCCGAGCTAGGTTGCACACTAGGGTTCTGCTCCTTTCTCTTCAGAAAAAAAAAACATAATTAGGGGAAATCACGAGAACTCAGGTTGTGCTCTGTCCACTGTGTCTGCAAGATGCTACGTCTAGCACAAGGCAAACCCCAAACCCGCTGAGCATTGCCCTGGGAAACCATCGGGCCCAGCACCGGCTCAGCCATCCAGTGAGTCACTGGTATTGCTTCCTGTCGGCACAGTCCTCCTCCTCACAGGCTATTCTTTTGCCGAACCTCCCTCACTTCTTCTCAGCGGCGGAAAGCAGAAGTGATATGAGTCACTTTGCAAGGCCACCTGCCCCAATCTCCTGCGGCGGTCTTGACCAAGACACCAGCTGTTAGCAATGAATGCAGAAATTGATGTCTTCAGGAAATTCTTCAAAAGAAGTGATTCTTTCTTCAGGGTTAATTTCCTAACGAGTTTCTTATATGAGTGCCCACTTCTAAGGAGCTTCNCCTGTCGGCACAGTCCTCCTCCTCACAGGCTATTCTTTTGCCGAACCTCCCTCACTTCTTCTCAGCGGCGGAAAGCAGAAGTGATATGAGTCACCTTGCAAGGCCACCTGCTCCAATCTCCTGCGGCGGTCTTGACCAAGACACCAGCTGTTAGCAATGAATGCAGAAATTGATGTCTTCAGGAAATTCTTCAAAAGAAGTGATTCTTTCTTCAGGGTTAATTTCCTAACGAGAAGGAATAAATGTTTCTTATATGAGTGCCCACTTCTCAGGAGCTTCCAAAATTCTGAAATTTCTTGTCTTTAAGCAGCCCTAAGTACTGATTTTATTTAATTTGTAGTGAAACAAAATGCATATTAAGGAAATAGACCACATATTAACAATTTTTTCTTAGAATATTAATTAAATAATTTTCAAATTTTTCTTTAATAATTTAATAATTTTCCTTCTTATACCTGCCTCCCTCTCCCTGGCTTAGAGGACTATTCTGCTTTTCATCTTCCAGGATCCAGGAGTCTTATATTCTGTTTCCCAATTCTCATGTCTTTCTAAACCCTTTCTTCATATCATCAATCTCTTGCTGAAACAATGACTGAAGCCATGCAACGATGACAGCCTGTGCATTGGGGAAGACAGCTGGCCTTGGAAGTTGGTAGCGTGCATTTCTCCACCGTCATCAGATTTCTAACTTCTAACAAAAGAGGCAGAAGGATAATATTCACCTCCTCCACATTGCCACAGCCCGTGCGGGTCTGTTGAGCTGATGTGCAGTCAGAGCTCTGGGACCTAAAAGTGAACCTGGAACTTCTGCAGAAAATATGAATGTGAGAGCAAGCAGAAGAAAAGTGGCTTTCATCTTTTATACTCATCAAGTGTGGGACAGCTTCCAAATCAATGCACATATGCTATTCCCTTCCCTCAGTTTTGTCATGCTTTATGAGTTACTACCATGAAATAACCAACTGAGACCAATAGATTTAACAAACCAGTACAAAAAACAATGTAGTCTTTGAAATCCCCACTCAGATCTATCCATGGGTTAAACAGTAGGAACTTCTTGCCTTTGAAAACCCTGCAGCAAAGATGCTTTTACCTCCAAGGGATGACATTTGATTAATGCACGTTTGTGTAAGTATAAGTGTGTATGAATATATGAATAAAAGTATATACAACTACTATACAAATACTTCTTATTAAGATGTAATTTTATGGAATTAAAAACAGTAGCCTCAATGCCGCATATAATGTTTATTAGTATTTAGTTACTTTTCACTGTTTAAGAATATGTTTATCAGCAAAGAGAAGTGTTTCTTATTTTACGCTATTTCCTTTACGTTATTTCAACCCTCATAATTCCACTGACTTTTAATTTTAGTTTAATTTATGTCGTAGAAGAAAAGAACAGAATCCGGATATGTTGGCTGGCCAAATCCTGATTTCTTTCTTTAGATCTTAGTTAGGCAAAACTACTCGGGACTTCTACCTGTGGAAAGACCACAGGAATTAACCCCACAAATACTTTCCTTGCTCCCAAGAGGTATAGTTATATCTTTGTTCTTTTATCTATTTGTTGCCAGGGTGACAGCTTTATACAGTTTGAAAGTACAACAGTAAGGCCTTAGGGTGTCACTTGAAGATAACCACACACTCAGTTTTGTGTTTCGCTTCTTTATTTTATTTTTAGCTTATTCATAACAATGTGCTACTGAAAAATGCCTATTGTCAGCTCCAGGTGTGTTTGCCAACATTAAAGAAGTATAATCACAATGAAAGGAAAGCCAGGAGCAATTCCACCTCCCACATGCCAAAATTAACAAACCATAGTAAAAATTAAAATCAACAATACTTCCCTCCCTTCCTTCTTCTCTCCATCCTCTACCCTCTCCCTCCCACCCAATAATGATCAGGTTGTCATTTCAGAAGACTGGATAAATAGATAACCTGCTGCACGGATGTTCAGCTGATGCTACAAAAATTTATTTTTGGCCCCAGTTTCAAACTACGGGTTCTGCATTGACAGTGTGCCCAAGGCAACCACCTGGCAGTGAGAAGGAGGCCTCCCAAATAGCCATGCCACTGGGAAAGCTAGTGCTGATTACAGAGGATTTGTGGATTGTCACATATACATCCTTGCCTGCCTCATGTCTAGCACTTCATGGGTGATCTTCCTTACCCATAAGAGGCTTCAGTTTTCAAATCAGTCTAAAATATAATTCACATGCAGGTCTCATTTCTCTTTATAGAGATTGGGCATGAATTGTGTAGAACCACAGCCAAGATAAAAAGTCTTAGCATCCATTCTGGGGAGAGAAAGAGTGACAGAAATCCCACAGCATCACCTATGATTGGTCATTTGATAGAGGAAATGCCAAGTCTTCACTGCTCCCTGGAATTAGAGAGTGGCAATACTCTGTATTTTTCTCTACTGACCCTTTTTAACAGCCTCCAGGACCTCTCAGGATTCTATTTCCATTTCTAATTCACACCTGTATTTGAGATAGAGATTTTTTGGAAGAAAAAAATCCAAATTGCATTCAGATTTTCCAGTGAAGAGGTTCCATCACTGGCCTGAAGAGGTAATTAGATTTTCTCTCTTGTTTCCATGTTCTCTTCTATTTTACTTTTGTAGCTTCAATTTCAAGTCATTGTTTATTGAACTATTTTTGGTGGTTACCCTGATGATTTCTCTGCTGTCAGATTTTCTGTCTTTGCATAGGCATCACTTCACTGTTGGCTAGTGACCTATAGTCTTGTTCTCCACACTGTGCTGTAAGCGTGTTTATCTTTTATCCTTTAATTATTCTCCTGGTCTGATTCTTAAATGTCCTTATGGTTACTCCATCTTTTTCTACTACATGATTGAGGTCTGGAGACCAGGCATATTGAAAAATCCAAGAGTATCCACCCTATTTCTAAAGAGGAATAAGACAAAATTTCTATTCTATTCTCTGATTTATATCTAAGCCCTAGATTGGTTCTTCCTGCTGCATGATGAATAGTTTTGTTCAGATGTTTTCTCTACAATTTCCAAATCTTTGCTGGAGTCACTGCCTGCTAAGACATGCTGCATGATAGTTTCTGTTCTCCAGTCAGTCTAAATCTCAACCATGGTAGGATTTAGGTAAATAAAGTAATCTTTCAGACAAAGCCTGCACCAGTCTGCTTGTTTCCCAAGTCTGCCTAATACTGTCCTCACCCAAACTCTGAAAAATCTTTTTGTTTCAATCTTGGTTTCCTTTGGTTCTTAACTATATTTGCTCAGGTAGGCATGCCCCTGAGATATGGACTCCTGTCTCCCGATATGAGTGAGGACTCAGTTACACATAAAGGCATTCAACTTCTGCCTAAATTCCCAAGAAAAGCCTGAAAAGTTGGATTTCTTTTTTAAACAGGGAGACAACAACACCCTTCCTTTGCAGAAAATGATGACCTAACCTTCAACCCTATCTCCATCAACTAACGATTTAAGTAAATGAGCTATGTGAACTGTTGGGACTGTGAATTGAACTTTTTGAAGTGAGTAGTCCCATAATTATTGTTGTTGCTCTGACAACTTAAACCGATCTGTCCCATAGTAAGGATTTCAGTTTGGCTTCCTCTTTTCTGCAGAGAGCTGCTAGTGGATGTGGGCAGGAAAATGTTCAACAGCAACTGAAGCAAGTATCAGAGCCCTGTGGCTAGTCCTAAATGACAGAGGAAACTGAAAATGCCCTATGCTGGGCTGCACACAGTTCTTTACCTATCCTGGGCTGCACACTCATATCCTATTGATAATGTGCCAGTCCAGTGCTGCTGACTAACTCACAGCAGGGTCCACATTCTGAGAGAAACATGACCTGTAATATCAGCTTGTATGGTAAAGTAGCTGCAATGCCCACAGATTTCTTTCAGCTGAGCAGATGGTTGAAGTCACCTGAGGTATAATCCTATTCAGTAAAGGGTGGTTGGCCCAGGAAGTGTTAAGACAAGTGATCTGAATGCATTTTCTCAACTGACTGCTGTCATTGGACCTTCTCAAGGGCTCGGATACTCACTCCCATTGATACAGGCCTAAAGGAAGAGCAGCTTGACCCTTGATTGGATTCTCCTCCAATTTGCAAATGGCTGGGCTGGAGCATGAATACATGAACGAAATTCTGTACAGCCGGACAAATCTCACAAGGCCCCAAAAATGTCTTTATCTGGGAAGGCCAAGAACTGTGCCATCTTCCACTGGCGTTCAGCCACATGTGGTGAGCCGAGACAGGTGGTCTGCTGGGCTGGAAGACACACTAAGACAGTCTAGTCTGCTGGATGCATTGGCATGAGAGATGTACTGAATGGTACTCTTCTCCTCGCACATGTACGAGTCCAGTGCAATACAATGGGGTACTGTGCTGCTGAAGAAGTTGTTCTTCGGGTGAGACATTACACTCATAAAACTCAGCGGAGGTCCTGACCACTTTGTGGGCATTAAAGATCCCATGACTTCTAGCAATGGCTTTGGTGTCCTGGCCATACTCCAGTTTGGAACACTTTGTCTTGCTGAACTCCTTATACAGTTCCTATTCAGAAATGTCTTCACAAAGCCTGCATTTTGATGAGCTGCTGTTTCAAAGTAGATGCCAAAGTGGAATAAGGACTGTAAAAGCAATTAGTGATGATTACTGATAATTATCCACACATGGTTGGTGTATCAGTCTCAGAAAAATACCTCAGAATCATGTAAACATGATTCTTCTAACTCCCTGGTTAGGGTTTTGCAACACGCAGAATTGCATGTATGGAATCCCATGCAATTGGTATCAGGACAAGAAGTGTTGCTGTAGTGCTCAAAATCTTAAATTCATGCATTGGATAAGGTACTGTAGATGAATCTAAGCATATGCAACCTCCACAAGAATGACAGTGCAACAAACTTGAATGCAGCACTTGAAGCACCTCCCTTTGACAGAGACTTGGAATCATGTTCTTCACCATAGGTTGAGATGTCTACCACACTTCACCATGGGGAAGAAAAGGTCAGACACTGGTAAGATCAGTCCACCAAGTCTAGAAACAATTTAAATACAACACAGCAAGATAACATTTGCTTTAAGCTTTTCATTTTCACAGCATTACACAGTGAGGGCAGCTTATGAAGTCTCCCACTTAAAGCTTGATTTGTGATTTATAGTGATTTATAACCACACTAAAACCTCCCACAAAAGACAAATTAATACTCCGATGCTTTTTCAGCACCTCCTTTGAGAAAAAGAGTTTTGAGACAGTGCCAATGAGTGGGAGGCAAGTATTTCTACTGAAACACAAATGGGTGGCAAACTCTGGAATAAGATTTTGGCATGAAACATATACTACATTTTTGGAGTCTTTTCTCTTTAAAGAGTCTGAACATTTCAATTTAACAAATTAAATGTTCCCTTATAAAATGGGTTGGTTGAGGAGGAAAAATAAAAAAGAATTTAAGTTAAGGATAAGTCTCCTTAAATGTTTTTTGCACATTTGTGTTTAAAGCATACTGCCTGTTCTGCATCTCGGTTTGTGGTAGTTCCAAAATGCTGAGTACTTTTTTTGGCCCTAAGTTCAATATTATATTGCCATTAAAATTCCATCTAAATCCTCCAGGTTTGTAATTAGAACTATGAGGAGACCCAGAAGTCCAACACTAAGGATGCTGAATGTCAGCAGAGGAAATTATGGCACAATTTGACGCGAGAAGTGTTGGATAAAACTGAATGGAACAAACTAGAGAAGCAGATGAGGAAAGAGAACATGTCCAAAGATCAACTAACACACGCCTGAGTGTCCCATACATAGCCAAGCAGGAGTGCATTAAGATTAATCCGCTGCTTAAACAGATGCAAGAGAAAGTGCAAAGGACACGTGAAAGACAGAGCAAGACCGACGTATTCATTCTGTAGAGATCTGTGAAACAAATACTTTGCTTGAAGTTAGAAAGAAAGGTTATTTGACAAAAAGCAACAACGCAGAAGAGAAGTAATTGAATTTCATGCTTCAGGATATAAAACCATGCGGGGCAATAAATTTTTTTTCTGCTCTGGAACACTGCAAAACTGGATAATGGAGTCCCAGTGAGGCTATTTTCACTCTCTCTCCCATTTTTCTGGCTTTGATTGAAATTTTGGGTATCAGGTAGGCTAAGACCTAGACACAAACTGTTGGTCAAAGGGTCATCTAACAACAACAAATGTTATTTTCTTTCAAAGGGGATAGACAGCAAAGCACAGGAAGAGATGAATTTGGAAAAATAAGAGTACAATTCTGCCTTCTTTACTCTGGATGGATTCCTAGTGATTTAGGTGGGAATTCTGCCCGTGTGGACTGCAAGCTTGACTTCTTACTGATGATAGACAGGATTTTCTGTGTATGTAACTAGGCTGCCAGGTGTTGTTGGCAGCAGTGAAAGCCAGACTGAGTATCTAAAAAGTTTTCTTAAAAATACAAGATAAAATTGTTCAGACAAAATTGTCCAGAAGCCTTAAGAAACCAAATACTTCCCATAAGTACCGTACTCAATATTTCCCATTCATAAGCAGAGAATCTGTTAATTAAATGGCATTAACTCAGGAAAAAAAAAAAAAAGACCATTGCTGACTTGGCAGTACATTCATAATAAAGAAAACACTGAATGATCCAGTGCCTTGGCCAGGAGCCCTCAGAATGGTTTCCAGTGACCTTTGGTGAACAAATGATTCTTTAAAATGCCACTTTCCCCTTCTTCACATCTTCTTATCTGTTTTATTATTAGTGTCGTATATTTTACTGCTTCCACTCCATGTCTGATCCAGCCACAAGAGCAGAGATCCATATGACCACGTGCATATAGCTCTGCGTTTGCTGTCTAGACTAGATGTCAAAGGGGGATTAAATGGATACTTCAAGAGTGTGGTTTGCTTCATCCTAAGGCAAATGTCTAAAGCAGTTCAGATTAATTGGGTCATAGCAATTGTCTATTCCTCTCTCTGAAGAGTGCTGAGATACAATCATCTGCATTGTAGACATCTACATCTGCATTGTAGAAGTTTGATGAGATGGATCCCACCGTTCTGGTGGCATCTGATGGCATCAGCTATGCCATCTTGACAACTGAATTTTATTCATGCAGAGTGGGAATGTGTTTAGGCTCTAAGTCTTGCCTCTGTTCAAGGCCATATGACTGTCAATATTGTTAAATTGTTAGTATATAACCCAGGTTGACTTTTCCCCAGGCCAAATAGCATTCTCCAAGATAGTGTTTAGGTCTAGAGATATGTGTGGATCAGGGACATTTCACAATAGACATTTAGGATATGGTCACTCTGGTCTGGAGTTGCGTTGTGAATGTGTCCTCTGGCTACTTGCCTTGAACCTCTGCCTGTTTTATTTATTCATATCTTCACTCAAGAACAGTAAATTTTCTTCTGACTCTTTTTCATCATAAAATATGCAAATTATCAATTCATTACTGTTGTACATGAGACTGACATCAGCTTTAAGCAGTGTGAGTAACAGCATTCACGTAAGCATGCCGAGTGTCACATATGGGAATGAAATTCGCTCGTTCCTTTTCACAAATTGAGGGATTGAGGCAGATTACAGAGGGACATTCTTCCCAGGACCCCTGGCCACATTCTTATCCAGAAAAGAGATGGTTTACCTAAAATAAGCTGAGTAATAGAATAAAGTCACTTGTGATGACATCATGAGGTATCCTTTGTTTGCTTAAAGTTATATTAGTAAAGACAATGTGCTGATACACAATGAAGTGTACTTAGATTCATACAAAGCTAATGGAAATTCCACAAACAGTCCTGAGTCAATTCTGTGTCATGATGGTAAACCAAGACCTGTTTTAAGAAGAACAAAATAGTGAATGTGATAAAAAAAAAACTTCCCTACAAAGCCCTCCTCTTGGTGCTCACAAAGCAGAGAGACAGACCAGGCTACAAATATTGGCACAGAATAAGGGAATCTGGGAACAGATCAAGATTTTGCCAGAATAGGCAGCAAAAAATAATTAACCTTTACCTGAAGAACCTTCAGAACCATAGCAGAAGTTTCATGAAGGAAGCAGACCCTTTTCCTGTGACAAAAGTCCCCAAGGAAATAGATTGCTCTGCTGAACTCACACTTCAGGCAGTAACATGGGGGGTAGCAGAAGCCCCTGTTAACTCATATATTCCAAGAAGTTTTACCCTACTGCTCCACTCTGGTCAACCATATAAATATGAGCATACACTGAAAGCAGAGTTTGGTTTTACATTTGAGAAGAGACTTGGGATGAATTAACAAATTCTACGCTTGTGAACATGATTTCGGGAGCTGGTAATAAGTGGAAGACAGCCATATATATAGCAGGGGAATAACCACAATATCATAATTGATGAAAGGGTGGCTTGATAAGAGGAAGCTGCAGACATCATCATCATTAATTAAACACTGAAACTGGATAGGGGAGGGGTTTGTGGTTAAAGCATTGGACTCAAACTCAAGATATCTGGGTTCCATTGCTGGCAGCATGAGCATGGGCAAGTGTCTTAATGTCTCCTTTGTCTAGGTAAAATCTGTAAAATCTGTAAAATAGGGAGTAAATCAATCTCCTTTGCTCTGCCTATTTAGATGGTAAATTCTTGTCAGGGGGGGATTTTTCACTGAGTTTAACCTGTGGTCAGCACCAATGTGAAAGCCTTATCTTGGCTGGAGCTTCCAGGTGCTAAAGCCATACAAACCCATAACCTGAAATAATGACGCTGCTGATAGAAAGCTTCTCTTCCTAGAAAATTAGTTTTCAATTCTCTTCTCCAAAGGAAGAAATTCTATATTCTTACAGGCCAAAGGCCCTTTATTTTCTTTCTCTTCCAATGCTCACAATGTGGGAGGTGAAAATAGAGTTCATAATGAGAACTTGATTCTGTGGCCTCCCAGCGGGAGCACACACATTGCAGAGTAAATGTCCTGCCTAATAAGAACTTTTCCTGCTACCATAGGCATAACTACGCTGCTAGAAATGAAAAGAGGCACAATAAGTTGTTTTGTTTCCTAATAGGCCTAAATGGATGGGAAAACAGTATGGAGAGTTACATGAGTTACATCTGCTAAATCAGCATGAGACACTACAGATTGAATGCATGAATATCCTGGAAAAATTGTATTCCTCATATTTTCTGGAACATCTGAATCAGGGATTTTTTTTTTCCTCAGCTGCTTTCCCTTACAATAATTTCAATCATCTTGCAAACACCTAGAGCACCAGGAGAGCAATTTTTGCCATCCCAGGAAGCATATTTCCTCATCCTTTAAAAACTTTCTCTCTTTTCCCCACCAGCCTGGCCAATAAACCAGACAGAGCTGTGATTGTTTGTGACCTTGCTTCATATTATTGACCCTAAATATCTGAAAATCGGTCCTCAGCTGGGGAACCACATCTGTGTAATGCCTCCCTCTACTGGTTTCAGGGGGATGGCTAAAGCAGCTAATAAATGGCTGAGGGTCACCAATAGCTTTGGGAAAAGATGCGTTTCTGGGCACATCCAAAAATGATAGCTGGTTTCCATTGATTTTACAAGGATCAGAAGAATGTCACGCACACAGCTTGGCTGGAGAATGGCTAAAGGGGTGTGATAACCATCTGCAGAAGGCTGCGAACATGCCGGAATTTGCAGTTAAGCAGAGTTTAAGTGATTATATTAGGAAGGGCTGAACTTTGCGGAGTCTGAGGCAAGTAAAACTCTTGAAGTTTTGTTCTTATGCTTTTTTTGTGGGGGGGGGAGGGGGCAGGGAGTGAGGGATTTGGGAGAGCAAGTTGTCAGAGTCGCAGAACTGGCCTCAGTTTGCAAATTCCTTTTTTTTTTTCCACTTGTAATTTAAACCCTTGCTGGTTACTTCCCCACTTTGAATTCAATTAAATGAACATGTGTTTTTGGCTGCAGACAAATCCATGATGTACACTGAGGAGGAAAGAAAGATCCATTTAAAAACTGAGTAGTCACTTCACTGTGGTATCTGCTTTTTGCAATGAAAGTGGTAAAAATTCCGCCAGACATGAGCGCAGACCTGACGCTATGCAACCCATCTGTATGCAATAGCGTGAGTCTCTGATTCCTGGTGAATCTCTGAGCCATGCCATGATATTAGTACTTCCTACATTTTGCAAGAATTTTTTTTCACTTCCTCCTCCCCACCTCAACACTTTAATCTCACCACTGAGAACTCTGTTTCACTTTTTCAGAGATTCTCTTTTTTATTTTGGAACATTTGGAGCTGAGGTAGACCCGTCTTCCCAGCATAGCTGTGTTATGTCCCACAGCACTGACACAGCTGAGCTTCCCAGGCAGCTCACAGCAGCATCACCAGAAGCAGAGCAGGAAATGGACAGAGTGAAATGGCGTCCTAAATTTATTTACTTGTTTATATATATGTTTATTTACTTAATATAAGGGACTTTTGGAATAAAAATTGCTCTTTGGAGGTAGAGGGATATGAATTAGTCCTATTCTAATCATTGTATAAAACTGAGCTGGATATGCAGCACTGGGTTGGTAGAATCTCGTGGTTAGAAGTGCTCCGAGTCTCACCACTTGCCGGGAGCAAAGGTTTGCAGGAGCCAACCCCGCGGCATGTCAGGATCCTGCCCATGTGCTTCTCCCTTGAGCCTGAATGAAACAGACTCAGGACCTGCTTTATTCTCTTTTTTTTCTGTAGTTTCGCAGATCATTTTGAAATGCTGGCAGAATAGTTTGCTGTAACATGTAAAATAGTCTGAGCTAAAAAAAAAAAAAAGGCGTATTTAAAAAAAAAAAAAAGGACAAGTCAGATTTTATAAAAGTTTCTTAAAGCATCTGCAAATATGTCTTTCTTACAGTCTCCAGACTTTTGCGGGAATAGGCAGGGATACTGCAGGGGTATCCTTTTCCTGGTGCTACACAATGTCCTTGCTTAGCTCTTTGCAGACACATTCACACCCTCGCAGGGTCTTGCCTTTGGCCTGCGCAAGCAAATATCTCCAACAGGCTGAGTATTCCAAATACCTTTAGGGCCCATCTTCCCCTTTTTTTAGGCAAAGAGGATCTAGGAAATGAAAATAACGTGAACAAAAGCTGCCTTGTTGCCAGAAGTCTACTCTGCCAGGAGAAGGCATCGCTGTCTGTGAGCGATGGGTGTCTCGTTGCAGAAAGACACTATTCAATGATTTGAGCATCGTCCAGTGTGGGGACTGGCCACTCAGCTGGACTCGGCCACAGAGATAACACTTTTATTTCTGTATTTCTGAGAGGTGGCTTTGTTGGTTCCCTTTTAAAAAACACTTGCTTTAAGTAGATTTATATGTGCATGTTATCCTAATAAAAGTCACAGCTGAAGAAGTCATCTTCAAGCATCTATGGGGCTATGTCCGAGTTTCCCTCTGGAAGCAACTTGCTCCTCACCTGAACCCTGCGGCCACTGGTGACAGCAGCTTCCTGGCTGATGCCACTTCCCAAGGCCCAAGGTCTCCTAAATCAAGGGGAAAGAAGCTGCTGGGGAAGTCTGTTAGTGTGCCCTGATGGCTCTAACTATAAGCATCATGACCGTAAGTGACAAAACATCATTGTGGCTTTGTCCTGTATAGGCCAGTATTTATCCTCTTGCTCAGTGTCTCTGTATCAAGTACGCTCTAGTTGACAAAACAAGTTTTCTCATTTTTAGAGGTTTACACTTCTGTGTATCACCCTACTTTCATTCAAGGTGAGGCCAAACTCTTTCACCTGTTCCAAATTCCTTCTGAAATTAAACTACAGTCTAGATTAGGTCTTGAGTCACTGTAGAGATCCAGAAACATCTCCAGGTCCTTCTGGTGGAATTTCCTCAAGACTGCCCTCCTACAAGAGGAATTCTTTCACTAACTGAGGAATTCTTTCATGTTTTTGGTGAAGGCAGAAGTTGAAACCCCTTGTCCTATCTTGTCTTCATTGCACAGTGCTTTCCAGCTGCTCTAGGAAGGCAGAAATAGGAAGCATCCTTTTGGAAGACCTTTGAATTCTAATGCTTAGAAAGTTAACACATAGTTTTTAGAAAGATTCTTCTGCAAATTTCACCTTTTTTAACAGCTACAACTTCAGGAACTTCATGACTGTAATTTAGGAACTTAACTGTTGATTTATTTAGCAATTCACAAGGCAGAGTTGACCTCGGTATCTCCACCGAAGGCTGTTTTGATTCTATAATGACTGAGTCAATAAGACTTACTTTATCAGCACAGCTTAAGTGGATTTAACATAACTGTGGATAACTATGCCAACAAAATATGCATTGACCATGAGGACGCCACCTTTCTGTAGGAGCTGCCTGGACCTGAAGTTGGGAAGTTGCAGCCTTGTTGCCTCCAGAAGTGCAGGAGCTCAATCCACAATCACTTTTCTGACTGCAGACAGACTTTAGTCTGTGTTTGCTCTGTTTGGCAGTGATTTGTAATGTGATTACAATGTATATTTACACACACACCCTCTTAGCAGTAGCTGACTCGCCAAACTAGGAAACACTGCTGAAATAATAAAAGGAGTCGATCCCCTTCCTGCTTGAAGGTTAATGCTGTGGAGTGAGTGAAAGACTTTTAAAATTTGTTTTAGTAAGGGAATAAATGCGAACCAGGAGGTGTTTTAATGTCAATGGTATTACACACACACACAAAAAAGTATGTTCTTTTATTCTTGTTTGCTTTAGAGCAAATCCCCATTAAGAACAATTCATATTTGTTAAGATCTCCTCACAGGAAAATAGAGAAGTAAATCTTTCATTGTCATTGCTGAGGCTGGAGCTGAATGAGACTCCAGAACAGAGGGTTTCTGATGGCTGGCTCGGAGAAGGTATATCCGGAAAAGTGAAGAGCAAGTAGCGGAAAAAAAATATATGATTAAATGAAGCAATTGATGCTTCAGAGAGTGGGTGGGCACTCCTGGGGCATTTCAGGCTTAGAAACCCATCAGTCCCTAATTCCCACATCTTCACAAGTGGTGGGAGCACACTTGTATCAGTGGTGATAGGAGCACTTGGAGCTTTTATGTTGTTATTTCTTCTAGGGTGACAAGCTATGCAAACCATCTGTGGCCGGATGATCATCAAAGGCATTTTAGCTTTCACCCTAGCCAGTGCCACATCAGGAGCAACACTGGGAGATTTTGTGTCCCAGGATGAATTCCGTGCCCTGCACAGGGTGGAAGGCCCTACTGCATTTATGTCCTGCAAGGACAGATCCGTGGTGAGGGTGAGGGCCTCCTTCAAGAACGTCTTTGCGGCAGGGCTGGATGAGATGGGGGCAATCCTACAAAAGAAAGGAAATAATTGCTGGGATTTTCAGTTGCCCGAATGGGTTTAACATGTCATTTCCTCATCTTTCAATGGGAATTATACGCTTAAGTCTGCCTCAGGAAATGTTTCTCTCCCCTCAAAAAAAAACGGCCTTTGTGTTTTCTGGTCTAGAGTCAGATCATCTGAATTAAGACACATAAATAAATGTCATTGCTGTAGGTCACCCTCAAAAGGCAGTTTAGGTCCTTGTGGCCTCCTTCTAGTGCTGATGAGAGGGGGAGTTTGAGGCAGTTAGGCTCCTAATCCATCATCTGAGCTGAGTGTGAAAAGTTAGGTGGGTTGAATTTGGATCTTATTTTCCCCATCTTTAAAATAATATAGAATAAAAACATCATCCCACCATCCCACCTTCCAAAGGAACAGTAAAGATCTCAAATATGAAGCACTGGGATCCTGGGGCAATGGAGATTGTGAATGCACACACAGAGCCCTGGGGCACTCTTCAGAAAAGAGGTGGCTGAAGCCATCATTCCTCATGTCTGAAATGACTCCGTTCTCCACCAGAGTCCTCAATGCTTCCTGGTACTGGTAGGGATTTTATGACATTTTGTACGATCCAGCTGCTGAGCTCCAGGCCACTGTGGGGACAAGGATTAGGGATTTAATGCCCCCTCATGCTTACGACAGTGTAAATCAGAAGCGAGGCCACTGATTTCTTTGGCATGTGGCCAGTCAGACTCCTAATGAAGCCATTCATAAGAATAACTTTCCATGGAGGAGAGTGGATATGGCCCTTACCTTGCAAGGTCATGCTTGGCCCAGTGGGGTTAAACCATGAACAGGGGAGGAAGAACCAGCCCTCGAGCCTTTCTTTCCTATTTCTGAGCATGCTGACAGTGATAACCCATGGCAACAATTAACCTGAAAGCCTGGAATTAATTCGCTTCTCAGTCTGCACAGCAGCCACCATGGAGAACCCAAGCATGCATGACCCGAGGAAGCTGCCCATGGGTTTCTTGAAGAGCTCATGGTACCATCGGTGGGACCCAGGTAAAGAGGGTAGCGAAATTCCTGAAGAAAAGGAAATCATCTCCTCAACACAAACTTTGTGCTGCAGGTGAGAAAAAAAAGGAAGTCCTCCAAACAACTACAGACTTAGCTTTTATATGGTGAGTACAAATTAACCTCTTTGAATAGGGTTGTTCTATTGTTTTTGTTATTATGTTTAGATACATAGTTAAAGTTATGGTTAGCTTTATCCCCTCCTGTGTTATTGTTGTTATACCACATATTAATGTAGTGCTTCTGTAGCTGAGAGAAGTATGGTTGAATTACAGTAACACGCTACAAGCAGGAGGAAAGTGCTGTGGTTTGGCTAGTCCACTACTAGATATACACCAGCACATCTGGACAGGAGATCATGTGACAAGGAGGAAAGCCAGAAACATATCCTGGATACTATAAAAAATGGGTTCTGTTAAATTAAAAAGGCTTTAAATATTGGCTCAGCTGGTTTCTGTATAGCATTTTTAGTAGTTTTGGAATGTGTTGCAAGATTTGTGATCACCGAGAACTTGATTAAATATTGCAAATCCTTTGTGTTGTTAGTTTGTTCTCATGGGCTCCGTGTGTCTTGCCAGTTCTCCTTTACTCTTGTAACACAAGACATGACTTCTGATTTTGGATGAGAACTTTGTGTCCTCAGAACAACTTCATTAAAAAAAAAAAAAAGGCCAAAAAAACCCAAATACACAAAACAATAACAAAAAATTCTCTGCTTTTGCATGATGTTTTGGAGATTTCCAAGACTATAGCAGGTTTTCAAGTGCTGTAGGATAATAGACTTGATTCCCTCTGGTCAAAAGCCAGCCTGTTGACTCATAGAAATTTTAGTCCTCAGCCAGACCAACTGTTAAATTTCACTCATGTCTATTCACAACCTGCTATGAAGTACTGTTCTGCAAACACAACTTCATGGCTGTACATGCCATCCTATTTTCTTTCTGAATGACCTGAATGTTCTGCAGAGCCAGAGGTTGAGGTTCTGGACACAGGCTCATGATCTTTTTCCTTTCTTGCACACGTAAGAAACGGTCTTATTGAAACAGAATGTGATTCTCCAAGGACCAATGTACCAGCAATGTACCCACAATATTAATAAATTATTATTGTGGCATCACAAAGAAAACCATCACAGAATTATGTAAATAAAGGGCTGGAAGGGATCCTAAGCAACCATCATGTCCAAATTCGTGCTCTAGTATTAGCTCTCAGCCTGGGCAGTGGAACAATAGGAAACACAGGAGGACACAGCTTGGCTAAAGCAAGAGCTCTTGGTAGACCTCAAGTACAAGATGCATATAGGAAATGGAAATGAAGGCAAATTATTAAGATGAGTATAAGGGGGCAGAAACATGTTAGTAACAAAATTAGACAGGCCAAGATACAAAATGAGGTTAAAGTAGCAATAAACATAAAGTATATCAAGAAATCATTCTATAAATGGCTCAGTAGTAAGAAGAGAACCAAGGAAAGCTGGTCTATTATCCAGCAGACAGGAGGTGCTACCGTTGGATTTGATGACAGCACTGATGTATTTAATACCTTTTTGCATAAGTTTTCAGTAAAAGGTCTCAGAAAATCAATATCACATTCAAAAAGTACTCACGTGTTTGTAGATTGGTTAGGCCTGATGAACTGTGATCTGGGATGCAGCACCATGATCCCTTGAGTTTGTATTGGGAATGAGCTTCTAGAGAGAATTTCCCAATTGGCTCCACTTACCATGTTCTGGTTTTCTTTCCAGACAGGCTCATGATTACCTTAAACAGGAAGAAACACTTTGGGAGGTCCCCTAATTAGTGTTTATTAACAGGAGTTAGGTATCTGGGACCAAATCAGGGCTAGTCTGCGGTAAAAACTCAACACGCAGAGGCTGGTCATGGGGACTAACTGTTTTGTTCTACAGAACCACTCTTGTTGCACCACAATACTTGCACAAGCAGACATAACCTGAAAGAGTGTAGTAAAGCAATAATGTAAGTACTAGCAATGATCTTTGATAAGTCTGTGGAGGAAAAGTTAAAACAGAAATTCAAAATAGTATCCACTTCAAAAAGGACAGAATAAAAGAAACCAAGGAAGCGTAGGCTGGTTAGCTTGTATTTTATTCCCCAACTGCTCTGGATTGAGCAAACAAACAAGCTAATTGTCATACCTGGAAAATACTAAGGAGATGAGGATGAGTAGAAGCCAGTAGGGATGGGCCAAGAATAAACCAATCTAGTATACATTCAAAACAAGAACACAGATCTTTTTGATTTTTGGGGAAAAAATGTTGCATAAGCAATTCTCTTTCATATGCCACTCTCATATGCAAACTAAAGACACAGGCTAGCTGAAATTATTTTAGGTGGAAAACTAAGCTAGGAATTTCCTAATATCCAAAGATCTCACTTACCAAGTGATTTCAACAGAGATCTATTCAGGCTCTGAAACAGAGAGTAGACACATTAAATTTGCAGATGCACAAGGATGGAAGGCTGCAAAGAAGTTATAGAAAAAGCACTGAGCACAAACACAACATTAGTAATGTTGTCCACTACTGAGAATGACCATTTCAGAAAAAAAAAAAATGACTTAGCTTCTCCATGTGCCTCTACCACTCTTGTTTACAGCAAGAGCAAAGCTTCAAGGAATCTCATTTTCCTCTAGTCTCAGGCAGTGTACAAAAAAGGCCTCATAGTCCTTTAATAGCTGTTTAGAGTTTAATTTATTTTCTTGAAACCTTACCTCTACCCTAGAAGTACTTACATCACAGAGAAGTCCTGGATCAATGAGGTAACATCATTTTATGATTCATGGAGAGCAAAGTCCTGCTCTTGTTAAACCAACATCAGAGTTCCTGAAGACTGAATGGCCAAACTGTCTGCTGAGTAAGGCAAGAACTGGGGATGCTTTGCCTCATTCCATCGCCTTGTTCAAAACGCAATGAGTGGGTCAGAGAACCACATGCAGAACTACAGGAATGTCTGTCAAGGGCTTCCTATATACAGAAGACATTACTTTTATACACTCTTTTGGGGAACCATCTCACCTACAGTGTGTAGGTCATGGTTCTTTTTAGCCTATGGGAATCAGTGGACGCCACGTATTAGTCACCCAAATGATTAATAAGGACCTAAAGGTTCACATGCACCAACTTTCATGTTAATGAAGCCCTCATGCTTTATGCATGAAGCAGAACACAAAGCTCCGGAAATAGTTCTCTTCAATGTTCTTTCCAGTGCTCCCATTTTTTATGCTGTAACAGACATTGATTTATTTGAAATCAGCATAAAATATGTACCAGCTCAATAAACCCAAAAGAGGTTCTCAGACTTTCTTGAGTGTCCTCATCAGACAATAAATCACAGAAGCAATAAAGTAAGTTAAATAGTTTAGCCAATCATGAAGTACAGAGCCATCAAATGATTCATTTAAATTCTTGTAGGACATTAACTAAATAAGACATACTAGAGTCTTTAAATATATATTTCACTCTCACACTTATACAATAAGTATGAAGATAGGCTAGTGGAATTCTGGGCCATACATAAAAATTAATCACAAAAAATATTTTTCTTATCTTTATAAGTAAAATCTTTTGTATGCCTCTACATTGTTTTCACTGGGAAAAAAAAGAGAGATTTGTTCTTGCAAAGAACTTTGGCAGGAATATTAATAATCAAGGTGGTAGAATAATCTCCTTCCCTAAAAGCTCCCGGTGTGAATACTCACTTGGCAGTACTTTACTGCATCTCACACAGCTGGTATGCTGGGACATTGTTCCCTCCTGCTTCTTTAGGTGGAGCTCATCTCATCCAATACAAGCACCTTCATCTTAACCATAGTCACCATGGTCACAACATAGACAGGAGTGCCTAGTCACGCTAACTCACTCTTAAGTGTTGGATAACCCATTAGTGACAGCATTGGTTTTTCTCCCAACCTACTTCTACTCAGCAGATATCTAAGTCCATCTCCTGAACAATAGTATTTGAAAGCTTACAAAGCCTCTAATATATTTCTCTCTGCTACGTCGTGCTTATGAAAGACAGTACAATTGTCGGCTTGTTAAAATAGGGGAACTGCAGGACAGAAGGACTAAGGGTTAGGTTAATCTCTCTCCTTAAGTATATATAATATACTTAAGAAATAATATGTAATACAAATAATTCTTATGTGCATTTTATATATGCGTGTATTATAGAAAAAAACTCCACCACCACCACCACCAAAAAAACATATATGCTCCTTCCTTATATACATGAGGCCAGAACTAGCAGCTAGTTATTCCAAGTGCCCTACCCTAAAGGCTAGATGGTCTCCTACCTCCTGCTCCTGAATTCCTGAATTTCCGCTGCCTGGAAAGCCAGTTAGTTCACTGCAGACATGAGTCAGAGAATGAGCCTAATACTGGCACAGATGATCAGAGAGTTAAGCACTGAGCGCAAATTTGAGGCATGAGCTAACATGACACTCTAGATGTACTCGGGGAAGAGTATGGCTCAGCAGATACACAGCGCTCCGCAGGGAAAAATAAAAAAAAATCTTTGAAAGCCAGGGAGAAGGTTCAAACGTGGGGCTTTCCATACTAACCATAAGTGCACTAACCTCTCGCAGAACTATTAAAGGGCTGCCCTTCTTCGTTTTGGGGATAGAGCAATGACAAAGCTCATAATGAACAGGGTGAGAATAGAAGGATTTTTCCTAGTACACCCTACAGTCCTAGTACAGTCCTACAAGCTGTTCAATAGATCAACAGATTCTTTTTTTTTTTTTTTAATTAGAGACTTTAAGCTGTTCACTGTATCTAAAACTATCTGCTAGACCTTTTGTCCCTGGATCTTAAACCCATTAGTAGTTTTGGCTACTGTCCTGCAATAGTGAGTTCCACAGCTTAAATCCATTTTTCATCAAAAAATACTTCTTTTTGTTGTAAACCTGTGGACAGATGACATCCCACAGTGTTTTCTACTTCTAGTTTTCTACAAAATGGAAATGTTTCCTGTTTGCTTTCTCCATAACACTCACATTTCTATAGCCCTCTATCACATCCCTTTCAGCTGTCGTTTTGTCAGGCAGAAGAGTCCTCATTCACTTAATCTCTCTCTTTGCAGATATCATATTTTATATACACCTGATCATCTTTAATCACTCTACTTTTCCTTATTCTCTGTATTTTTCTTGAGATAAGATGACCAGACCTGCACATAGTATTTAAGAAATGAGCCCAGCAGATAGGTATATAATAACATAGATATGTTTTCTGTTTTATTCCAGTTCTTTTCCAACAAGATTTAATTTTGTATTTTGAATAGTGCTGATATCTCAGTTCTTATTTTCAGAGAACTATCTCCAATGACTCCAGATCTCTGCAACGATTTCAGAATCTCTTTCCTGAGCTAGCAATAGCTCATTTAGTACAACTCAGTGATCATGAAGACTAAGAGATGGATATTTTTCCACTTCATGCATTACTTCACCTTTGAAAACTATGGATATTAACAGATTTTCAGATATAAAACTTGAGCCTCTTCCTCACCTGATTATTTCTTATTTGCTCACTGCAGGAGCAAGGTACTTGTTTGGAAGCTCCTCTGAGCAGAGGTGGTCTCTAATTGTAAGTTTTATTTCTCATATTCTCCCTACAGCCTTCAACCCTTTCAAAGTTGAGCACAGCAACTATATTTTCACTTCTCCCAACCCTCTTCCTGTCCAGATCACCTTGCATCTGGCCCCTCCATCCCCTGCACTTGCTCACACCCTCAACACTCAAAAGTGATTTTCATTCACAGGAGCTGATCAAATGAAAAGTCGTGATTCACTTGGGTGAAAGGGAATTGCTGTACCCACTACCACACACTCTTTCCACTTTTTCTGTATGCCCTCTCATCTCAGTCAGTCCCTTCCCAGCCCTTCTACTGCTCCAGAGTCCCACAGAGCAGCCCCTACACTTCTTGCTGAGTTTTAAGTCCTGCACTCTACCTCCAGCTGCCACAAATTTTGGCTGTGCTCTCCCTCTGAACGCCCTTTGCCCTCAGCCTAGTCCATGAGGTACCACGATTAATCAGACTATCCCTTTTGCCCTGGATCTCTTTGGAAGCAAAACTCCTCCTGGTGGCTCTTGTGATAGTTTTAAAAGTCTGGTCAGGGCTACTCTTATCAAAAGTCTTTCTGGAAGACACCTATGTAGGAGAAAAAAGGGACTAGGCCTGGAAGAAAGCAGTCCTACAGGATCCTGAGGATCAGCTCCTTGGCTGCAGGAGAACTGCATCGCCTGATGAGACCAATGGTAATAGTTCACAATCCAAAGCAAATGAACTTGGGCTCTAGGCTCTGCTCTTGACTGTGTCCCAAGTTATAGTAGGACTTTGGCCAAACTTCAACTCTTTGTGTGGCACGTGGGATGGCTTTAAATTAGAAGCAGGTATTTACTAAGAAGTTTTAAAATACTCCATGAAACGGATGAAGACTTGACCTGAATATTGTGAAAATCAGTGATCGTTTTACCACTAGTTCCAGTCATGTTGGCAAACCTCAACAGCAAGGCAAAGCACTCTTAGTAAGTCTTAGCTTGGGGAAAATTTCCTTGGCACCTATCATTCCCCTGCTCTTCCAACTGTCTCTGACGTTGTTGGCGGAAGAATTATTTTCTTCCAGACACAATTTTCTGTGTGTGTGTGTTTATGAGTATACATGCCTGTAAGTATAGGGAACAAAAAGTGAGTTATTATGGCTTGACTTCGTAGCCATATTACCAGCTCCTTTTGCCCAATCATCATATATGTTTCCACAGGATTATACAACACACTGGTCATTCCAACATCAGCTGCAATATTTGGCATGTTGAGGTTGATTCCTCCAACCCCAAACCCTCACAGAAACTGGCTTAATTCCATTGAAGTCACTGGAATTGCAATAAAATTAAATCAATGTTGTGTAGCAAAGAATCAAGATCATCTGACAACATTCCTTTAACAACCAGCTCATTGGGTTCAGTTCAGATTCTGGCAAGTGACATTTTATAGATGGACTCATTACTACCACTGTGTGACAAGCCAATATCCACTTCTGTCACATTTTAAGTTAGGAGTCATGGGACTTGACTTGTATGTTTTCATTTTGACCCGACGTGTGTAGTTTTGAATGATAACAAGCCCAGAGGAAAAATATGTAGCTCATGTAAGTATTAACTAACAAAAATACATATGCACGCACATGTATACATACAAACATAAAAGCCAAATCCTGTTCAAACCACCATGTTGCTGCAACAGATGAGATTTACCACCCACTCAAACCCCTGGGCATTAAAAAAGAGCACATGAGAGCTGACTCCAAGCCTGGAGAGTGAAGGCTCTTGTCTCTGCTCCATGCAGCGCTAGCCTGTCGGTGAGAAAATTAATGCAATTGCACTGAGGGGTTTTAGCTGAGCAAACAGCCAGGGCTTGAACACGGCATTGTTATATTTACCAGCGCCAGGGCAATTTTCAAAAGAACTTCAAAACAATAGGATGAGCCTCAAGTCAATGCAACTGATTTCTTATAGATATTTTTGTCTCTCCCCTTGCCAGGGGAGGAGCTGCACAGGGAGCTAGGGACACAGTGCTGACGTCTGGAAGGTTTGCCCGAGAGCAGCTAACAAATGTAGGAAGGGGAAGACTATAAATCAAGACCCAAAAGGATGCATGTCCACAGCAGCAGCTCTGAATCTTCAGTGAGACATTTTCTGAGCAAGTTTTTGGAATTTTGGTGGGCTCTGACCTGCAGTTTTCACTTCCAAAATAACTTGACTTTTCTAAAGTGGTAATTTCATTTTCATGATAATGCTAAACTCAAGCCACATGTGCTTTAATTTAAAGCAGGACTCAGGCAGTGGACCCTGCCAAGAAACAGTAGAGAAACATGCTTATTCTACTAGTTTGCTTGAGGCATTCAGCATTTTTGAACGCCTAGGCAGGAATATAGTTTTAAATAAGCCAATCCCAGAGAGAGAGAGAGCAGACCAGGGAAGGAGAAGGCTACAGTACTTTTTTGCATTAAACTTTTGCTGCATTGGCTGGTAAAATAAGAACTGATGAAATGACAACAGAACAAACATTATTTGGTGCCTTGACTGACTTTTTTTTTTTTNTTTTTTTTTTTTTTTTTTTTTTAACAGTGAAGGTGTTGTCCTAATCCCTTCTCTTTCTCGGATCCAAACTCGTATGTTAGACTTCCTTGTGGCATAGGCTGTTATATAGTTTTATATACACCCTGGGTTGCATAGTTCTTTCCATTAGTTAAATCCTAGGGAGAGAGATGTTTTCAGTCCTTTTGGAGGCATTTTGAGGACTATTTTGAACTCTCCTGGGATGCCCAACAACGTAACCCTGACTTTTTATTTAATGAGAAGAATAGATTGATACAGAAAAAGATGAGAGAAGGTCAGGGGCATGAACGGGCAGAGAGGAAGAGATGTTTTCTCCACCTTCAGAAATATGGAGACCAGACTCTCCAGCTGTTAAAGGACCTTCTGATTGCTTGGTAAAATTTGGCCACAATTGTCAAAGCATATAGATAGCTACAGCAGGAAAGTGTTTTCTTCCTTGTGGAGTAAATCATGCAGTCATGAGCAGCCAAGGTTCACCCAACCAAATCCTGATATTTATTGTCTCCTAGGGGACCTACAGAGACTTGGCGCTTTCCTTTGTCAGCCCACTCTGATTTTAGGGGTTTCCAGAACAGACACAGGTGACTGACAGGAGGCACCAGCATTTGAGAACAATATCATTAGTTGAGAACAATATCCTTTGAGAACAATAGTAAAACACGCTTCATTTACTTGACACCCAGACACTGAGGCTATAGATGCATTTGACCCAGGTCTCCTGGGGATTTTCTCCATCTAAATTTACAGTGTTGATGTAAAGCTCTATCCACATCCCTCAGACCGAGCTGCCCTGTGGGTCTGTGTCTCCCTCAACATGGTGGTTGGGTACCAACCCCACATGATGAATCAAGCAAGGCAACCTGCAGCCAGACGCCTCACATTTTATGAGCGATTGGCCAAATACGTTCATTTTAAGCAGTCCCATCCCGGTCGCGTGTGTCTGACACTTTTCCCTCCTCAAGTACATGCATGTGCGGGACATTAACACTTTAGTCACAGCTTCCTCCTCTGTTTTCTTCGTCTCTGTCCCCACATGGCCTCTATGGTTCATTCCTGAGCCTTCTGCTCAGCGTCATAGTCACAGGCCCCCAGGAGGTTCCTCGTATTGGGACCTGGCCATTTCCAGCTGGGAAAGCCTCCTCCCGTGCCAGCTTAACTAGGCAGCACTAATTGTCTGTTTCCATAGTGTCAGCCCACGTCTGAGGCTGGAAATGGCATCAGTTTGAAGGATTCAGCAGAGTTTAGGCAGAGCTCTGACAGAGTCCATGTGTCTGCTGTAATAAGCAAAAAGGATTAAAAAGCCCCAATAATTGGTTAAAAAAAAATAAAGCCATCCACTCTTCTCAGGGTACGTTTTTGAACCCCCTTGAAATAATGTCCCCATGTCCTCAAACAGGGTTTGTTTTTTAATCTTAAAGAAAATAGAGAGGGAAGGTTAAAAAAGAATTTCTAATTTTGAAAGGCTGATAGTTGCCTTCCAAACAATTCTTCGCTGGCTGCAGAACGGGCAGCCCAAAGACCGCTTGTTCTACGGTGAAATATCTCCAGTAAGAAGTATTTAGAAAAGGAACCACAATGCCTCAAGACAGACATGATTCAATGATTTCCCAAAACAGGGATTTTAAATAAATATTGCATTACATCTTTCTGGTTTTGTTTTGTTTTTATAAGCCATTGGTAGCATACATGTAACAGCTTCCAAGAAGGATGTGCAGGTAGTGAATTATCCATAAGAAATGACCAGGGGCTGAAAGCTCAAAGCTTCCCTCTTTCCCTGAATTACCTGCCTGGCAGACTATAACAAACATACATGCCACCCACACACTGTTTTAAAAGAACATTATTAAGGTTGCAAATCAATTCTTAACTCAGAAATGAACCTTAAATCATTTCCCTTGTGTGTGAATTATATACATCTTTAATTAAACAAACACCTAGTATAGTTTCCATCACCTTGCTCAGAATGGATGGTGCTCTCCTAATTCAATATTTTGCTCATTATCTGAAGTGTGACCCTCAGGCCTTATTTACAGTACAAATCTCATTCTGAAGACAGAATTATTAATTTCCCTGTGTGTCTCCTGTGGGGCTTGCCACCACGGCATCTAAGGGCTGCACAAAGGTTTGCTCATCATTCTTCACCAAACCATGAAGATGTGAGTGTTGCCATCCCCACTTGTCTGCTGGGGAAGCAAGGCATAGGGCAATTCTGTTCAAAAGCGGGAATCTGGGGGACACAGAACGAGACACGAGGTCTGATTTTGCACGCCGATTACAGCTGCAGTTGGGAATGATTGGCAAATCAGAAAGTGTGATCTTATCAGTATCTAGAAAATGAGAAATGTGCTATTAATGACTTGTGGGAAAAGTCTGGCTAAGTGACAAGAAGGGCATAACAGGCATCAGTATAAACAAGAGTCCAATTTGGCTACTTTCAACAAGAGATCATCTTTTATTTTTCTACTTTTTTCACATCCTTTCCAGCCTCTGACTTTGTGACCAGGCACTAAATGAGGCAGGTCCCTAGGTCACTGAATCACTGAAATCTGCATGAATCTGCAGGGCAGAAGAAACCCAACCAAAGATGCATGGGCTTTCTTAAAGATGAGTAACCTTTGCCTTCTCACTTTAATATTTTTTTTTTTTCATTTTTTTTAAAAAAAAAAAAAAGAAAGAAAGAAAAAAGAGCAGCCTAAAAAAGTAGATATGCCCACAGGAGCTGTGATCTTGGCACCCACTTAGGCCATGAGTAGGGGCAGAGCCTCTGAATCCCCTCTTAGACTCCTGCTATTGAGGTAACAGAATAATTGGGCAGGTGGAAGCTTTGCGGGAGGTTGCTTCACGTCTTGAAATTGTGTGAATTGTGGTTTTTCAAAAGCCTGAAACTTTGCCAATTCTTGTCAGATTCTCACCGGGAATGAAAAAGATTCATCCCATCCACAGCTGCCAGATTGCTGTAAAATGTGAAGTTCCCATTAGAAATCCCCAGAATTTAACACCGACTTTTAATTTGGTCTTCTTGGAAATGGCAAATGGCAAATGATTTCAGCCTAAGTTTTTTTCCTTCCTCCTCCTGCTGAATAGGAAAAAAAAAATCATTTTTAAACAAGCAAACAAAACAGAATATTTGAGCCTCAACATGGAATTTTGGGAAAATCACAAAAAAAAAAAAGAAAAATAGTCTTATAATAGTATTTGTTGGGCAATCTTAAAAGACACTGTAATAATTCCGCTCGGACTAGAGTTTTTTATATATTATTCTCTCATTTGGATCAAGGACATGATCTTACAGGTGAAATATCACAGGAAGCTTCCATTTGCCTAAGCTTTGTTGCAGTTCATTTGCAGTAACACAGGTGAATAAGAAAATTTAATCCCTTAATGAAGTCTCCTGGTTTGTCTGTTTCTGCAGGGCCTTGATTGCTATGGTTAAAAAGGTGAGAGAAATAGGCGAAATTAAAAACCTGAGGTCATTACTACATCTATTCCCACTCCCACTCCTGTATGAAAGTTGAGTCAGCCATTTCCATTACAGTATCTAGATAATTGACCTATTTTTCAAAGGTGTGAAAAGCTTACAAATCACCACGTTTGACTAGCACAGCAAGAAAATGAGACCTTTTAGCTACACAAGTAGAAATTTAGTTGCTGAACTGGAAACCCCATGACTGAATATGTTGACCTTGGTCTTTGCGTGTTAAGGCATTAACTACTTACTTAAAGTCATACAAAAGCCAATGAGAAATGTTAGTAACGCTGGTGTGATGTACAGATTCCTGCCTGCAGAATGAGCTATGCCTTGGTCAGATAGATCAATGGGAGGTTGGCAACTGGCATAGCTGGGTTCATTTCTTGTTGACTGCTCCAACAGTGGTTCTTTCTCAAGATATTTTCAAAATGTGAGCAGGTGTAGGACTGGAAGGCTCAGCCCGTACACATCCTGGAGGCGCACCTTCCTGACCCTGTGTGCTGATTCCCCAAATCACCATATAAATGAGACCTGCTACATGCAAAGTGGGTACAGGGAGAGAGGAGGAGAGCAGTGCTGGGAGGCATTCACAAGTGGAAAAGGTTAACATCTCCCTGTGGGGTCCTGCTACTCATCACTGAACACTGGCACTCAGTCCTAGGGCAGATTGGGAAGCCCTTCCTGGATCAACAGATGGAGATAGGGGCTGTCCAGCTGTTCCCAAAAAGGGGCAGGGTAAAGCAGGGAAGTCATGCAAGAATCACTTCGAACCAAGTAGCCTGAGTGCCTCATGTTGACCATTTGTTGACAATTTGAATATTTGATTTGTTTTCTTCTATTATGTCAGCTGATTATTTTTTGATGGTGCTGGCTCCAGTTTTATAACTGGTAATAGGGCAGGGTTCAGACAGTTATTTATTTAATGAATTTGCTCAGTACTTTTGACAAAAATGATGATATGTTACGAAATTCTATTTTTTTTTTAATCTCTCTGAAAAATAAAAATCTCCTAAATCCAGATTAAACATACCAAGTGTTCTGGATGTTCCCCTAAGATGCAGTTTGCCAAAGTGCTTGAATTTTGAGCTGTTATGGTTTTTCTTCCACATTCGCAAATTGTCAGAAAAAAAAAAAAACAGAATTTACCCAGTTCTAGCTGGAAGATCATTTACACAGATGCTCTGTTAACACTATCCATAGAATTTAGCCCCTAGAGTCTCATATCTGTGTTTCTTAAGCTCTCCTCTATCACAGTTTGCCATATCCTTTAGAAAAGAAATGTAGGTAGACTATTGAATTAATCAGGTTTACTTGATTTTTGCCCACTGGAACTGGAATAAACAAAACAAATGCTAATGTCTAAACCAGAACAACTGCATGTCTCTCTGATGAATTAGGAAAGCCAAGAAGTATGTAATTTTTTTATGTAAGAACAATGGAGAGCTGACATTGCAAAACAACTGATAAATGATACTATATTGTTTTCTTTTCAGTGCTTTCCACTATTGCCCACTTGTTTCAAGACCAAAAGACCAGCTCCAGTAAAGCCAATCTTGATTTTAGGGAATGCAGCAACTCGCAGTCAAACAAGATGATTTACTTGTTCTCTGTGCCATCAAAACTCCTCGTCTGGGATGCCATGTTCTCTGTGGAGTCTTACCACACATATTAGATTATTTCTGTGAGGCTCATTGATGGTGAACTGAGCACAGATAAGAGTAAACTTGTGCTAGAAGTGGAATATATGTCATCAAGGTTTCCAATTTGTTACAATTTGTTTCCTGGTCATCTGAATTGGACCTGCCAGTGTATACTCTTGCAACATGACAGAATAAGGAAAAAAGAAAAAAAAAACATTTTAATACATTGGTTCCTAAGTAACCAATAAAATAGAACATTATTCCCTCCCTCTGAACTGACACACTTGCAAGTTTAGCTCTGTAAAGGTTAAATAATTGGTTTAACCTGATCCCTCTATGACTCTCCTCTACCTTGTGGGAAAACTCCCGTAAGCTTATTGTAAACATAATTATGCTGTGTGGGCTTTTCATTAATCTAACAAAAAACCACAAGTTGACATGCATCAGACTATTTTTTCCCTTTCTGGAACCTGCCTCTACTTGTTGCTGCTGCAAGATGCTTATTTGTATAGTCTGAGCTTTTCTGCAAATGTACCACGAGCTAAATCTTCCCGGTTTATTACATTCTGAAAATCAAACAGGAGGGTTCTTAGGGTTAATAAGGAGGAGTTTAAGACAGACTCGGGTCTTTAGGCACTATGGCAGACAGGAGTCACTCACCCTCTCTATTTCTGGGCTTTTGAGTCAAGCCAAGTTGCAAAACATTACCTAAAGTTCTGAAATATAGACTGAAAATTACTTTCAGTGGTGATGCTGTGCTAAGGGACACATTGTCCATTGTCTTGGTGGCCAGGACTCCACAGAAGTAGCAGTATCTCAAGGATTACATAGCATTCGCAAGCTGTGAAGCATGGATCCTTCTACCAGGTCTAAGGCAGGCAGCTGCCCTGGTTCACTGGCCTGAACTCCCTGATTTGGGAAGACACAGGATCAGTGAGGTCAACCCTGATGGATTTCCTCAGGAGTCAGCTGACAATTTGGTCAAGCAGTGAAAGAAGTGGACATTTGGGAACTCTTAGCTTCTTCTGATTAGCACATCTGGAGTTCCATCAGCTTTCTAAAGTACCTGACAAGTGTCTGGTGGCTGTTGGGTGGTTTTGTTATGGTGAGCAAGAGAGCAAGAGGTTTGGCCCCCAAAGGCTTCTTGTGCTGTGCTCGTGGCAGGTAACAACCTCCTTTTGTCTTTTAGGGCATATGCAGGACAAATCCAAGGATAGCTCAACTTCCACACCTCTGCAAACTAGTTGAGCTCTCTTTCTCTGCCTTCTCATTCTCCTGGGTACCACAGAGAAAGTCCTCAATATCTGAACATGTCCCATGAACCAGCAGTTGCATATTCTAGGATGGCTGACTAGCAGCAGAGCTGAAAATCTCAAATTTATAGGCAGTGTTTCTCTCACTTACCCTGGCCTTTGAGACCCAGACTCTCTCACTGTCTTCACTCCTTAGGGAAAAAAAAATTAGGTGCTTAATCACCTAAAAGGACATTTGGAGACATGAAAGGATAACATCTGGAATGAGCTTTAAATAGTCCTTTTTATTAACTTTACTCAAAGTAAAAGAGATTATTTTTCCCTCCAGAATGAAGGCTCAGCCACTGCTTTGAATATGCATTACAAAGCTTATTTGTTTGTGTGGCCTTTTGCGAACAGCAAAGACCTGCGCTCACATCATCTGGCCTACAGCTCGGCTGCACATGGAGCAGAGCGGAGCCGAAAGCCGCACGCAGCTCCCTCGGAGCAGCCCTGTGCTTTCAGCAGGACTCGTGGCACAGCCCTGCGCTATAACCAAGCTGCTCCTCTTTCAAATTGCAGCTGGCTCAGGTCCAGCTAAGCAACTGCAGATCTGTCTGTAGAGGCCTGTGCAGAAACACCCGCAGCTGGATTTCCTTGGGTGGGAGCAGGGACAGTAGCCCCCTTGTTAGCAGCACCCAACGCGATGCATAATCCAGGTCAGTTACTGGGCTAACAGTAGCACCGCTGCAGCATCCAGCCCCGCATAACTGAGGTCTCGATGAAGAGGAGCAAATACTTCGAAAAAAAGTTTTTTCTTTCTTTCTTTTTTTTTTTTTCAATCCTAGATTTGGAAGGCAAATGTAGGGCTGCAGATGGTATTCAAACAACCTCCATATCATTATCTTTAGACAAGTATGGAGATTTCTAGTCTGCTTACACCATTGAGGCAGAGATTTTTGGGGAGAGCGGTAGGCTGAGAGAGGAAACTTTGCAAATCAGGAAATTATTCCCCAAATCAGACTGTTTAGATCTCCCATCTCTTTAAACAGAAATCTACAGTCAATAGACTCCGGAGTTGGTAAGTGAGAATTACAAATGCCTGCAAGATTGCAAATGAGGAAAAACTGCTATTGTGACTTTTTTTTTAAGAAGAAATCTTGCCAAACTAAACTCTTTTTTTGGCATGGCAACAGGCTCTTGGATAAGACATAGATGTTTTATCCTGCCTCTAATAAGTGTTTATATTGTTTTAAAACAGCATTCATATAAACAAGTCAGGGTAATAATGCATGATAGGAAAACTTGTTGAGAAACAGGTAATATCTCATGAGCAGGATTATGCAGTAGACTTCTATGGTATTATTCAATACTCTTGTGAAGGAATGAAGGACAGAAGAGGGAGAAATCTTATTAAAAGTGCAGATCATGAATTGTGCAGGCATCCAGAAGTGAAACCTAAAAGTATATTTGGGACAGGTTAGAATTAAATTCCAAATCACAAAGTAAAGAAATGGCTAGTGAGGAAAAAAAAAAAAAAAGGGAAGAAGATGCTATTCCACAAGGACAATAAGGAATATTATTAATAAACCTTCTGCTCTACCTGGTTCGGATGAATTTAAATCAATCATCTACTGTGTTCATTTCAAAAGACACATAGACCAATCGCAGAAGATCCACAAAATTCAACACGAAGGATCAGGAGTCTAGAAAATATGACCTGCAAGGAAAGTTGAAGGAATTGAAATTACTCTAGACAAGATTGCAGGGAGATGCAATAATGCTCTTCAGATATATGAAATTAGAAGCAAAGAGGAAGGGAGTAAACCTTCCTCATGTCTCACACAGGTAGAACAAGAAGTAATATGTTTAAATTGCAACAAGAAAGATTTAGGATTGCCTGTGGGGAAAATCGTAAACATAAAGATAATTAAGCACAGAGATGGATTGCCTAGAGAGGTTATGGAATCTCGATCATAGGAGGCATCTACAAACAGGTAGAACAAGCATCTGCTGGAAATAATGTAGGTCACTGACCTAAGGTTGGTTTCCCACAAAAGAGCAGATGACCCTTGAAGGCTCCTTCCATTTTCTTCTTGCACAATTTTGTCTAGGAAAGAGAACCTGGTGCTCTAACTAGAGCCCTCTGTGTATGGAGTAAGATCATAAGAGCACCCTCATTTTTCTGATTGACATGTGTGACTTTGATGAAATGACTTCATTTTCTACAATAATCCTCCTTATTTTTTAATCTCTTACATTTTGAGCTATTAGCTTGTAAACCTAAGTGTCTTCAACTCAAAGATTTTTTCTATGCAAACATTCCTGCAACCATATTATCTTGTTTCTTATTCTAGGGCAGTAAGACATGAGGTATAGTTGCAGTGGAACCAGCAAAAGCTGGTCCTTGTTCCTTGAAATCTTCATTATCCTGAATGGTAACTTGGTGTGAAGCGTAGGGATTTCTGCATTGTTTTCCACTTGAAGATAATTTTTCTATTAAAAAAAAAATGTAGTTGCAGGATGGGTCAGCTTCAACTCCTTGATAATTCTGTGTGTTAGTCTACATTGCTTAGCCTTTCAGTTTCCCATCTTAAAAACGTGACTTAACAGTATTATAGTGGAGAATATTGGAATATTTTCTTTTACAAGAGCAGCAAATTCAATATAAATACCAAAGACAGAAGATGCAGGCCACAAGCCAAGACAAAGCTGTGGTCTGTCTATATGTGTAGTACCCCAGGTTTAATGTAGACTTTCTTGGCAGAAGTATAGAATGCAGAAGGCATTCTATATTCGTTTTTGAAATATTAAACAAGATGTGACTTCATTACTAGATATATACCCCTTAGCTTGATACTTGTATCAAACCATGTTCCTTAGATGAACTGAATAGGGTCTGTGATGGTCCTTCTCCATGTGATCTGGAGTTCATAACATAAGTGAAATTCCTGCTTTCTTGAGGACTGATTGCATATTTGAGTGACTGATTACTGTGAAAACAAAAAGGAATGTCATAGAAAATCCTATGCTGAACAGTTATGAAGAGTGACTCCAAGAAACAGAGCGTGTGCCAAACATATTGCTCTGCAGACCTTTTCCGTGCTTTCTTTTCGTTTTGGATGCAATACTAGTACATTATACTTAGTGTTCATTTTGAAACTAATTACATTTGACTTTTTATTAAGCATCTAAAAAGGCAAATGTCTAATTTCCACTTTTTAATATTCCTCTTTCATATTTTCCTTAGCAGACTGCTTGTGAGAGAGTTTTTGCTAGAAAGACTATGACACTTTTATCTCGAAAATAAAGAAAAGAGTTATTTTTTTTTCCCCATATTTGCAGAACTTTTTTTCAAGATGCTGTTTCAAATTGAAGAGCCTCATCCTTGGGATATATACCACAAGACAGGATTAACTTAATTTTTCTCTGGTTGTCCTCACAACATGTTGCAGGGATTCACTATATCCTTCAGGGTAGAGTGGAAAATGCTGAAACACCATTTCAAAAGAAACAAAGAAATAAATCATTTAGAACCATTACCCCCAAATGAACTTCACCTAGTGTAACGTCCTAGACCCTGGATGTGATCAGCCTTTAATTTTTTTCCTAATCATCCATTTTTTCTGTCTCTGTTTGGGGCTTAGGTACTAGGTATACATGCTGCTGGTTCTTTGATGGCTCTTTTATGTCAATGTAGTTATTTTCCCCTGACTTTGCTGGTCATTAGATCAAGCCCTATAAGTATAGATACAGCCCTTGAAGAGTTTTATTAAGTCAAAGTACTTGGATCCAGACCAACTCACCAAAAGTTAAAGGGTACATGAATGAGGAGTACATGAAAATACTGACTCATAACACTGACACAGCAGAGATTTCTAATTAAAACATAAAAGGACCATCTTTCTCTAAGATATTCATTACTCTTGAGAGATACTGTTGAATACTCCCTTACCATCATCAATGTAGTCATCTAAATTTTGCTAAAAGACAAAAGTCCTTTCTGCTTATTTATTCTTTATCTAAAGTAAGGACTCTTTGAATTCTTGTGCTGATGTCATCTGTGGAATTCAGGATGTGCTTACAGAAATCGATAGTTTAATCCTCACAATGACCCTAAAAATAGAGAATTATTATATATGCATAAAGTCAGATTTTTTTTCCCCCAAAGATGCATGCGTTCTTCCCACTGTAAAGTCTTAGCAAACAGAATCATGATGTGTTTTCTGGACTTCAAGGTCCATGTTCTAGCAGAACTACAAGCTTCCCTTCCTCCATATAATACAGTCCCGCTTCCATTAAACATCTGTCCTGTAAACTCCTGCTTAGTGTAAATGCATTATAATCCCTAGTTTCAATATTTCATTCAAGCCATCCTATAAACAGTTTCTTTCAAGGGTAAATAACTCCACTTTGAATAACTCCCTTTCTGTATGTGAGTCATTCTTCCCATGTATCATATTTGCAGTCAGATGCTGTGTGCTTTCCAGTTCAAACATACCTCTCATCTCAGTAATTATTTAGGAATCAGTATCTGCTTTCTGTATATTAGTGAAGGAAAAGCTTCCAAATATTCTCAAAAGCTTTATTGCATTTTCATCACAGCTAGTTTGATGGTAAATCTGATTCTTATTCATATAGGATAAGCATGTCAAGTTTCTAATCCCAGTAGAGTCTTTGCTGCAGTCCTATGCTATTTATTCAGTTTATTCCATGTTTCCATTGTCTCCTTCCCTAAATCAGACAGGAATGAACTGAGATTTTAGGACAGATTTTCAGTGTTATAAATTGCAGTGTGGTGTCTAACTCCTAGGCCATTCACATGGGCAAGTAATCTGGCTGCTCCAAGCCATTTGGCATTTGCAAATCTCTTCCCAGTGCCCCAGACTGCAGTAAAACAGGCAACTTCACACTTACTGCAGAAAGTAGATTCAAAAGAGAAGGCCATGTGGAAAAAAAAAAAACTGTGCTGTAAACTCACACCTGAATCTACTTCACAGCAGCTGCCCTCTGTAGGCAAGTCTCTAAATATATAATGAGGGCAAATAAATTCAGTGAATTCACCAGGTTGTTGTTTACTGGGATCACATTAGAGGAGAGATTAGAGTTCAAAATAATGTTCTTGTCATCCTATTGCCAAATTCTAGCTATTAATACAGTGCTTAGAGTTGCTGTCAAACCATACCTCATACTCCTTGAAACATTTTGTGAAGTTATTGCTGTCCCACGTCATATACGCTTCTTTGCAGTTACCAGGAGATGAGAATTCCCTGAAAACTTAGTTTTTGGGAAAAAAAAAAAAATAAAATAACAGGTTAATTTTCCTGTAACTTGGTCATATTTTATAGGATTTTTACAATGAGGAGGTTTTTTTTTTTCCCCAAGCCTGTCTGATCTCAGACACATTCAAGCTTTGAGCACTTCAGACCTGAGAATGATTTCAGCCCCTTTCCCAGGAGCATCCTCCACCGAGAGAGGCACTTGGCACAGCAGAACCTGTGGCGATAACTCAATCCCCTCCGTTGAGGTCGGCCGCAGCAGCTCAGCCCCACACACCCCCTTCCCCAGGCATGAGTAGTGAGGACAAACTTTGAAAGTCAAATCTGAGCATCTTCTTCAATGCTGTTTTCAGGGTCCTTTCAGAACCAAGAAAAGAGACCTCCAACTTTACATCAACTTTGCATCTTTGGATCAAGAACAGTGCTAGGCAGTATTTGGTGTTCACCGGGCAGGAGGGGAAAGTGAAATGAGATACTGGAGGCAGATACAGAAAAAATTGCCTTTGGCTTCAAGGTCTTGACAGACCTTCAGGAGAAGAGTAAGTAGGGGAACGGGTACCTGGAGCCAGTAATTCGGGAGGAAGAGAAACAGCGCAGGTTCTCAGAACATGCTGGAGGAGAACATGCTGACCTTGAGGGGAACAACTTTGGCTAGTCCCTTTCCCACAAGTATCTTTTCCATTAGCTAATGCTGCCCCTCTCAAAGTAGAAGTACTTTGCAAATGCATCTCTTCTTTGATGACAGATACGTGAGAGCAAACTCGGTCTGTCCAGCACTCACAGCTGCTGCAAACGCTGTGTTGAAATCCACGCTCTGCCCAGTCCACAGCTAGGGTTGAACTTGCTCTCTGCTCCAGCTCCAGCAAGTTTCGTAATTGTGTGCTTGTGTTTCCTGTGTTTCCTTGCAAAACAGTAACAATTTTAACATTTTTTTTTCCCAAAAGAGGGTTGTGCCTGCCTAGCTCAAGTTGCAAGGGCCCAGGCGTCCTGCTGTTTAAATTCCTGTTTGTAAGATAGTCCTATAACAACCCAACAGCAGCTAATGTGGCCAGCAAGAAAGAAAGAAAAAAATCTCTTAGCAAATATTAAGAGATTGAAGAATGCCATAAAAGTGACCCAGTGAACTGCGTGGAATCTGGGTTGGTTTGAGTCTCTCCTTAAGAACCGGAGGGGAATTGAAGTTTGCAGATGAAACACCATCGTGACAGCTGGCATCTCCCTGCAGACGGCGTGCATAGGTACCGGGTATGGATCTCATCAGAGACAGGCACGACTGGGAGCCTCTTTGGTTAGCGTTCATTCATGCCTTGCCAGTTCTGCTCACTTTGATGATAAAATTCCTTCTCACTGCAATTTTAAGGAAATGGGGAGAAAATGCACAAAATACTTTGGAAAATTTCACAGACACTTTGAGAATAATTTTCTGTTAAGGAGTCACTGTTTTGTCTCCAAGGGGGATTTACAGCATTTCAACCAATACTAAATAGGAAACTAAACCAACCTGTCACTAAAAGTAAAATGTTGACTCATGTTGACATTTGAGCCAAAACTCATAACAGGCCTTGGGAAGAATGGCTAAGATCTCCTGCATCTGCTTCCTATCTGGAGGTGAAGAATATTAACATTTGCTTTAGCTTTGACTAAGAAAAAAAAAAAAAAACCACCAAAAAGATGACTTTGAATTAAAAACTGAGTCTCTTCTTATGTAGGAGTCTCTTCTCGTGCCTATGATTGAGAAGTAAATTCAATTTAAAACTAGCGATATTGCCACAGAATCACAGTGCTCTTTCTTAAAAATTTAATTTATCCCATGCATAAGAAATGAACGTATCTAGTGGTAAACAGATGAAATGCTATGAATTCCTCTCCATTAAAATTTATTCTTTACAATAGTTAAATTAACGTATTCTGCGCATGAATTTGAGTGTTGCTAAGGACAGAGGGCTGTAACTTCTGATGATTACGAGTGAAGCAGATCAACTGTGCTGAGGATACAACCTAGCAATATTGAAGATTATAACATATATAGTAAGGGACAAGCTGGTCACTTTCACAAAACCTAATGTATGCCCTCAAATAAAGCTTTCAGCCTTCCAGGAAAACATCTCTCACCATTTTCACCCCATCTGAAAGGTTAGGAAATCTAGCAGATCTACTAAATCCTAGCATGAGTCCTACACAGAATAGGGAGCAACTAATGGTAGCAAAGCTTCAGTCTCTGAGCCTTATTCACCCCATACCTGTTGAAGGTCATTAAAGGATTGGGATTCACACAGATTTCCACAGCTTTCAGCTGCTTTATTCTATTTAATGCGTTTTGTTATGTGGGAACTGATTTAAGACCAATGATACGATAAGGTCTGCTACTTAATTGCGAAAGCTCATAGGGAGCTCAACCACTGCCAAGTGCTATCAGAGGGTGAAATCTTATGTATCTAGAGAAAAACTTGTGCTATGGAAATGGGTGACAGGATTAGGGTCTGATGGACCTAATGTGCGAATGGCAGCGGGAGGTTTTGTGGTTGGCTTTATGCAGAGTCAGACTAGGAGATCTGAATGGTGCCTCCTGGCCCCAGAAGATATTAAACTGAGGGATGGTTTGAACTCTTTTCTGAGTGTGCTGTTTAAAATGGCATTTTTTGTGTCTGCTTTCACATTGTAAGTGCAAGGTTTTCGCTCGCACTCCTGTTCATGAGCCTTTAGCTTCTCCAATCAGGATCCTGCAAATGCTGTCTTTGGGAATAGGGCTAAATATATTCATAAGCATCTGTAGGAGCAGGCATTAATCAGAGCAACTCTTTCTAAAAGGACTGCATTTAATTAAATTAATTACATTTCTTTGTACTTAATTAATTCCATGCTTCAGGGTTTCCACTGGATGCCTACATGGGCCAGGAAGATTTTTTTTTTCCCACCTTTGATGAATAACTTGGCTTCTGATTTTTTGGTGTTTATTTTTTCCCAATTTTTCTCAGAACCATCAGAAATTGGCAGCATCCTGACACGGGACATGAGGTCAGGTGCACTGTTGCTCCCCTCTCGCTTTCTTCTTATTCCCCCACTTAGATTTAAATCACTCACCAGTTACAGAGCCAGCAAAATTTTCTCTGCGTTAGTTTTGTAGGGGCTCTTTGGTGGTTTTGTGCGTTGCTGCGGTTCTTTGGGCGTTTTCACCTGGCTTCTGGTAAAATTGCCATTGCAGCTGCCCAAAGCACTGACAACAACGTCAGTCTATCCTGCGCTCATCCCATGGAGTACCACAGTTTTTAAGAGTTTTTGCTTTCTTGAGCAATAAATGTGAATTGTTCCCCGCTACATGTTTACTTGCAGGGAGAGTATTACATGGTCGGAGTGATGCCGTCTGGTCCTGCATTCCTGAGGGGGCTGAATGTGACATCAGACCTTGAAAATACTTTATTCTTGTGATCCATCCCCTCAGAATTAACTAGGCAGGATGTGCATATGAAAAAACAAACTAGACAAGTGACTACTAGTCACAGGTTTTAAGGAAATTTCTCTATGGACCTCAATGAAAATAGATGACTTAGTTGCAATTATAGGGTCCCATTAAAATGTTTATTAATTACATAGGCCCAGAGAAAATAAGATTTGAAATTAGCCAGATACAGACCAAATGTTTTCTTCTGGAAAACATCGCTTTAAAAATGTGCCTTAATATGGGTTAAATTCTCCCACTCTCTTAAAGAACTAATGACTTCTCTGTTTTCTGCTGCTTTTGCCGTCATTCTAACGGGACCAAATAATTCACAGTTTTAATTTACTTTCCGCTGAATGAAGTTAGGAGGAGTGACTCTTGGTCGTTAACGTACACGGGTTTAACAACTGCGATGCTGTAAATCGCTTTAACCTTGACCCGCGCCTGGGAGCTGTGCCGGGCAGAAGAGGGAGAACCAGGGCTGAGGCTGGAGCCAGCAATGGAGCGTGGGACCTCCTAAAGGCTGCTGCAAAACCGAGCTGGATGCCAAGGTTTTCCTTTGCTCCAGGCAGCACGGCTGCAGCAAGGGCTCCACTTGAAAGGAAACCTTGTGATGATAATCAGGAGAACTGGGTGGCCTGGCATGAATAGGTATTTGTGGGGATCATAATTCATTAGGACTGTGACAAACCGCTTTGTTCAGAAGGTATCCAAAATCCAGTCTTTACGTGGATCTAAATTCAGTTCATAAAATGCAGCACCAAATAGCATGAAATAAAACATCTTATTGAAGGAAGGGCATAAGTGTGTCTTTCATGTTTTGTTTTTCTGCTGTACACCAACACAGGGACAGATTTTTCAGAAACCCTCAGAGGAAAGGTCCAAGGAACCATCCAAGACCACCTTGGGTGTGAAGCGTACAAGGGGCTTAAAAAGACTTTCGGGGCAGTAGAAGCCTTGATGCAGACTGAGGCAATTAGACCCAAGGTCGTTAGGCTGATCCCCAGAGCCCAGAACCGTGTCCTGTCCCAGGAACAGGTAGGAGATCTGACATGGGAGCATCACAGCGTTTTGGTGGCCCATCTCTCTGTGGAAACCAGCCTGCTGGGGGAGCTACCGGTGAGCAGGCAGGTCTTGCTTTGAGGGGAGCGCAGGGCTGGGACCTGAATACCCCCAGGTGTGGGGCTATCATCTTCCTCAAGTGGAAATAGAATAGGAATGAATGCAAATATTTAATTTGCAAGAAGCTACTAGTATATATTCCTAGCCATTTTAGCTGCTTTAACTTTTCCAGTGAAATCCTAATATCTGTACAGCACCATCAATTCTTCTTCCCCATATTCTTCCTGCCTCCAGAGAGACAGGAGCATAGAAATACTCTTTGTCATACAAGTGACGGTCTTCAGTTCACAAAATGAGTTATCTTTTAAGTTTTGGGTTGGGTTGGATTGCAAATGCTAGAACACATAAATGCTGTCACATTCTGGGGTCTGGGATCAAAAGTTGGGGCTCCTTTCTTGTGGGAAACTCTGGGCTGGGAGGAAGGAGAACTCCTGTTGCTAGTGCACGGGGTAAGGTGTGACCTGCCGCAATGCCAACCGTCTGTGCTGGGTTTCACATCCAGACTGTGGAGCTGAAACTATATATATCATATATGTGTGTGTACAAATAGGGGTCTGGTATTCTTGGGGTCCCCTATGATAAACAGATGTGCCTGCAATCACCAGTTGCTGTGGCTCAGTATATCTAAAATGCCTCTGGTATCCATGCCCCATGGATGAAGATCACAGCCCCAAATATTTACTTTTTCCACACAACTGAGCTCTCTGCAGTAAAGATAAGAACAAAAGTTTGCTCAAGTTTGCCGAGACCGAGCTGAGATAATTAAATTCACCGGGAACTAATGTGTAGCACAAAACTCATCATCTTCTGCTGAAATGCAAGGTATCTTCCTCTGAGCCGCCTCTTCTAACACAGCATAAAACAAACACACTTAAAATAATTAAGAAAAAAAATCTAAGCAAGCAGACTCCCCTCTTGCTCACACTTCTCCCCCGGAGAAGGAATGAGGGAACAGAGAGCTGGCGACCAACACCAGGCACATTTCTGAATCAGGCCCTGGAAGGCGGTCACCTAAGGCAGTGAGGAGCTCAGCACACAAACAGCCTGGGTCTGTCAGCCCATCGTCAGACAAACTTCTTACCAAAAACCAGGGGTGATTTTTGCCTTCTAACACAAAGCCTCTGGCCCTCAGCCTCGGCATTTTTGTCTTGCAAACTGTAATGGCTTTTTTGTTTGTTTGTTTGCTGCACTGAACTACTTTTTTTTTTTTCTCAATAAGTTTTAAAGAGAAAAGAAAATATGCAAAAATTCTTTCCTTTTAACAATGCCGTCTCCCTTTATAGAGCTGCAGCTGAGGAAGGGTGTGTTCGAGGATGAGAATGCCAGTTTCTTAGGAAAGCTTTTATTAAAAAAAAAAAAAAAAAAGACCAGAAAACAGTCCAACGCAACAAATCAGAAACTAAACACCAGTCAGTCAAATAAAAAAAAAGATCATCAAATTCTTAATCAAAAGTTACAGATAGAGTGAGCCAGACGCCAAGCTGATTTTATTATGCCTCCACTTTAGCATAAATAGGCAACTGTCAAAATACGGCATCTTGTCATTCGACAAAGTGAAATTCCACTAAATTGAATCAAGTCGAACAGAGAGACGACTGTAGTTTAGACAGGCTGTCCCTCCCCTCCTGACATTGTGGGCCTGCTTGGCAGAGCACTCAGGTTTCAAATGAAAGAAATGTGTTGGAATACAGCAAGTGATGAAAAAAATGTCCTTAACAGGAACTTCATTAATTAAAACCCAAGAGGCTGACAAGTCTGGAGCTAATAGCTTGCAGTGTTGGGGTGAGGGGTATATATTACTCAGAGCTACAAGTCAGTTTGTCCCCCACCCCTGTTATCAGGACTGCTGGAAATCTTCTGCAATGTAAAGGTATTCTCTGATTGAAAACAAACACAACATTGATAAAACTGAATACTCAGCGTTCTATTTTTAGGTGTTATAGCGCTGCCAATCACTAGAGTGTATCTGAAAGCATTTGCTGTGAAAAATGGAGCAGTGTCCATCAAGCTCCGCAGCCGTATTCACGGATATGGTAACTTCTTCTGGCCTTTGAAAAGCCACTTTGAACAGGATTGCTTGTGCATGAGCTCTGAGTCTTTCTTAGCTTTCTGGTACTCAACCTGCCTTTAGCCTGGGAAAGTGTTGCATCTCGCAAAAGAACGG
>VWPW01005299.1:0-11442 GCA_013389825.1 Crypturellus undulatus | reverse complement strand
GGGGCAACAGGAAGGGCTTCTACAAATTGGGGCTCGTATAAGGGATGTTGCAGAGAGACTCTCAAGGNTATAAGGGATGTTGCAGAGAGACTCTCAAGGCTTGTCCAGATGTCTGACTATTATCCCCTGTTACTGTTTCATGTAGGCACTAATGATGCTATGGGGAAACTGAGAAACATCAAACGAGATTTCAGAGCCCTAGGGATGGCAGTCAAAGGTCTGGGAGCCCAGGTTGTGTTCTCCTCTATCCTGCCCACGAGGGGAATGGATATGAGGAGGAAAAGGCGGATATTACGGGTTAACAACTGGCTGCGCTATTGGTCTTGGCAACAGGGTTTTGGTTTCTATGACCATGGGACTGTTTAAAGACAACCAGCTAGTGGGGAATGATGAGAGCTACCTCAGCAAGAGGGGCACACGTGTCTTTGCAAACAGGTTGGCCAGCCTGGTTAGGAGGGCTTTAAACTAAGCAAGAAGCGGGACGGGGAATGTTACATGGACAGGGCAATCAGTGTGATGCAGCCAAAGTCAGAAGATGTCCAGCGGGAGTATGGTAGTTGGAAAGTGAGTATAAGAGATGATTATAGAGGGTCCTCTTTCACCCTTCCTGGGAAACCTGCAGGCTCGATTACTTCCCTTAAATGCCTGTAAACCGATGCACGCAGCATGGGGAATAAACAGGAGGAACTGGAGATCTGTGTGCAGTTCCAGCATCATGATCTCATTGGAATCACAGAGACATGGTGGGATAGCTCACACGACTGGAGTGCTGTCATGGAAGGCTATGTGCTCTTTAGGAAGGACAGGCTGGGAAGGCAAGGTGGTGGAGTTGCTCTTTATGTGAGAGAGCAACTGGAATGCATGGAGCTCAATCTGGGAGTGGATGATGAGTGAGTTGAGAGCCTGAGGAGCCCTCTCCTCAGCTCTGGTGAGGCCACACCTGGAGTACTGTGTGCAGTTCTGGGCTCCCCAGCACAAGAGGGACATGGAACTTCCAGAGAGGATCCAGCATAGAGCAACAAAGATGATTAAGGGACTAGAGCATCTATTCTATGAGGAAAGACTAAGCGAGCTGGGCCTGATTAGCCTGGAGAAGAGAAGTTTGAGAGGGGATCTTATCAACATGTACAAATACCTGAGGGGAGAATGCAAAGAGGATGGGGTCAAACTCTTCTTGGTGGTGGCCAGCTACATGACAAGGGGTAATGACTATAAATTGAAACACAGGAAGTTCCATCTCCATGTGAGGAAGAACTTCTTGACAGTGAGGGTAACAGAGCCCTGGAACAGGCTGCCCAGAGAGGTTGTGGAGTCTCCTTCTCTGGAGATCTTCAAAACCTGCCTGGATGCAACCCTGTGCCACGTGCTCTAGGTGTCCCTGCTTGAGCAGGGAGATTGGACTACATGATCCCTTCCAACCTCAATCATTCTGTGATTCTGTCATTCTGTGTTCCTATGCCTAGATTTATTTGGCTCTGCCTTGCCTTGTCATTATGTGATAATCTTTTAATATTTCTTTTATGTTCTCTGCCTTTCTTTCCACTATTGGACAAAATGCCACAGGACACAGAATAGTAGTTCAAAGCCTAGACACTCTTTTTTTTGGTAATTCATATCACTTTAAGCTTTGACAAAATATACTGACTATTTAAGTTCAAGCGTGAACATTTTTCTCTTCACTGGGTACCACTTCCTTGTCTGTCGGTCTATTCCGTATTTTAAAATCTGTGTCCTGAGAATCCACTGCACTATCTATCTATCTATCTATCTATCTATCTATCTATCTGTCTATCTTTCCATATATGACTCTAGGTGACTTTTGTGATGTTCCTATAATGTAAAACTCATGTGAGGAAGAGCAGAGAGTTAGTCATCTTGTGCTGAAGAGAAATCTTCATTATGTTTTGCACATCAGAGGCCCCATGCTGTCACTATTATATTCCTGAAGCTCTCTACATGTCCAGATATTTTTCTTAACCTGAGCTATGTGTCAGTAAGAAAAATTTTGTGAAATTTACGTGCATTAAAAGTTGAATAGAACGTTTTTTCTAAGAATGTCTTTGCTATGTCAAAGCTATGATTTCATTGGCTTGATCCTGTTAGAATCTATATCCAAGATGTGAATTTATGTGACAATATGTTTGTATTTAATGTTTTACATTTTACAGTGTTTCTTTGAAGCAAAAGTGAGGAAGTGTTTCCTTGATCCCACCACCCTAAGTGTCATAGGAAATAAAACAGGGAAATTAGGAAGGTGTAAACTAACTTGCCACATCTTCAGTCTTGTTTGTTTAGTGCACAGGACACAAAACTCATTTATTCACAGAGTGAATGTCTGGCATGTTCATGCATGCTCTCAAACCATTTATCATTTAAAAATGCAGTTATGAAATTGGTCCTATAGACAATGATTTAAATTGACATTGCCTTTATGCAAAATAGGTTGCTTAATTCCTGAAGGGAATATTCACAATGAGTCAATATTTTTTCTTCTCTGTCTCTAAACAATGTTATAACTTAAAATTTTCATTTTTCCTTTGGCTTTTGCAGTTCTTCCCAGTATGTAATAGGGAAGTGGACATTGTACAGTAGGTGGGAATACAGCACGTATACTATGTTTGCAGATATACTGGGAGAGTTCTCTCGGATCTATATGAGTATATGTTTAAAGGAAGTAGTCAGACTGTAGAAGCTGATTCTGCAAGAATTTGCAGTTTATGTGGGAAGACATTTTCATCATTTGAGGAAACCGGTCGAGGGGTCTCCCACAGGCTGCCCTAGTAAGAAAAGAAGATCCATGAGAACCCCAGAGGACCCAATATGACCAAATCCAAAAGAGTATTCAGAATGATGAAGAAACTGAGGCAAAAACTGATATGTATGAGCTTATATGTAATTCCAAGTGATTCCAGTATTGAAAAAGCATGTAGTTAAGGAACAGTGAATTATCCCATGGGATATTACTGTGCATGAGAGGAAGAAATCCTACCTTAAGATAGTGCCCAGAAAGCCAAACTGACGATATTTAAATTTTAATCAAACTCTTCACATAATGTGGCTTGGGACTATGAGCCCAACAGTTCAGGGAGAGTCCAGTGTGGGGTAGACATCTCCCTTTTACAAACTTGCACAGTTTTGCTAAAATATGTTTTTCATTCACTTATTCATGGGTTTCTTTAGACCAGTGCTATCTGTGAGCATTCACTGTGTAGGCAATTATATTTTTTCCTTCAGGCATAATGTCAATCACCTTCATCATTTTTCATCTATTGCACTTTGGAAAGAGACCCAAAAGTCAGTTCCCTTGGTCGGTAGGTGGCTTTACCAGTGAGCTGCTGAGTCAGTGCCACGTGGGGCAGCAGGATCTCGGCAGGTCCCTTTTGCACCCAAAACCCACAGGGTGGCTCAGGGCCGCCTCCCGGAGGCGCTTCGCGCCCTCTTCCCCTGTTATGAACAGCGTCTGCACATGCTTTTTTTTAATGCAAGTATTCCCATTTATATGGCTTTCCTAAACTTTTAGACATAACTCACTCCTTTGACACTGCAGGCTGAATTTCTTGGAACTGCTTGGAAGTATTTTTCTAGTGCTCACCCATCTCAGAGGTCTCTCTTCAGTAGCACAGATTCCTCCATTTCAGACCACTGTAATTAAGAATATATAATTTAATATCCACAAATAAGGATCTTTTGATACATTCAGATGTCATTTCTGGACTTACTCTACATTGAAAAATGGACATGGAGCTGAGCAGAGTACACTGGAGTGTATTAATGAACAATGATTCATAATTAATTCTCTCAGAATGGCTTGTTATCAAATAATTCTTCCTTCAAATGAAAATATGCTACAAGAGAATGCAGATAGAAGTAATGGTAATAGTTGTAAGCTCGTTTGATTAAAGTCACAAAGAAATTGAAATTAAAAAAATACATTTTAATACTGTAATACTTTACTTCTATAACATATAATTCAACAGTATTTAGCTATAAATCAACAGTGTCCATCAGTTCACAGGCAAATACTGATTTTTATCAAGTTTTTTTTTTTCTTTTATGAGGTAGTTTTGTGCCTATGCAAATGTGCTATGGACTGTTAGGGAATGTGTCTATATCAGGAATATCATTAAATACAACACCAAAAATACCATTTTCTGGCAAAATTATATTTGTCATCATTACCTAGAGCTAATAAACTAAACAACATCCCTAAGTGTGCATTGAAACTTGCTGTAACAGTCATGCTTGAAGTGTAGTTCTTATAAAGCATCAGTGTTACTCAAATTAAAAAGAAATAAGGACATAAGAGCAATTGCAAGTATTTTGTGTCAAAGCTAGTGAATCTATGAGGATGCCATATGCTTGCACTCTGTGTTTCTTTCTAGAGCAGAAAAAATATTAAGATTTATAGTGTTGCAAACCTGTGGCATAAGACCACAGAAGCATCTTTAAACTTACTGCTGCAGGGTTAGGGCTGCAGTTTTACCTGGGTATAGAGGTACCTATAGGGAGTAGCATTGACTGGGGCATTGTCCTGAGGCCCAGAGCAGATCTGCCCCCAAGAGATGGTGCCCCCTTGGGACAGGGAGCTAGGTCCTGCCCCAGCCTGAGTAAAACACCTTGGTTCAGGCAGAGCTTTCCTGACTCTGTTTAGAGCAGGTTAAGTCCCCTCTGTCCCAGCTTGGTGGTGCAAAGCAAAAGATGCTGAAAAAAAATCTCCTATGAGGAGGCTTGGCTTCCCTCCTGTTGACTTCATGCATGACTTTGGGCAAACTTTTAATTTCAATGGTATACATTAACATCCAAATTGTGGCGATTTCTTTTGTTTTGATTCCTCTTCTTTATACAAGCTCCCTAGAGATAAACTTCTTTTATGAAATAGCTGATAAAGTGCAAAAATCCCTCACCCACCTGACATAATTGAATAGAATAGAAAAAGATGTCATTTTGCAATAGAAAACTATGTTTACAAATTGAGTCCAGTGTTTTCCTCTGTAGTGAGAACACCTGCAGAAGACATGGCAAGGAGTTGGTGACTGGCAGAGTACATGGCAGCAGGCCCAGCATGTGAAATTACACACTGACCACGCTCTCATCGGGGCCAAGCAGGCATGTTTTGTTTTGTCACCAATGTCTGCATTGCTGCTGCTTCCTGGGCAGTTACTACTCAAAGTTGATGCAGTTGAGGTGAGAAAACAGTTCTAGTAGACTTAAGGGGCCCTTACAAACCATGAGTCGAATCCTAGCCCTGCATCCAGCCTATGCGTCTCACCCATGTCTCCAGCAGCCTCCTGCCAGCATCCCCTCCTCGCAGCTCCCCGCACACTCTGTAGTTGCTATAAAAGTCCTTTATTAAACCTATCCTGCTTAATCCCTTATGAACCCTTGAGTGTCTCTCCAATGGTATACGACCCTCTCTTGCCCAACTTGCAGTCACATTTGGTGTAGTCAGCAAAGTAACCGTGTAGTCTACTATTTTTACTTACTATTTTTGTCACAGATATCTGAGAGTGTAAATCAGTCTGGTCTTAGCTGGCCCAGTGGCTGTATCTTCACCACCCTATTGCCAAATCCCTATAGGTACCTTTGAGGGCACCATATTTCTTGACTGCTCAGTGTACTGAGCTATTGGGGCACATTCAAAGCTGTCATGAGACAAGCTTAGCTGATATGTAAGAAAGGAGAAATTGAGATATATTTTTTAACAGTATGCTCCATTGAATGCCCCTGAGAAGTCTGGATGAAGCAATACAAAAGACTCTTTTTTAAAAAAAAAAAAGACCATTTCTGAGAAGAGCCAGTGTGGATTTACCAAGGGTAGATTGTACCTGACTAACCTAATTACCCTCTGTGATGAGATGGCTGGCTTCAGTGAATGGAGAGCAGTAGATATTGTTTAATTTGATTTTAGCAAGGCTTCTAGTGCAGTCTCCCATGAAGTCCATATAGCCAAGTTGGGGAGGCATGGTGGACTACTAGATGGGTAAAAAACTGGCTAGATTTTCGGTTCAAAGAATAGCGTCAGTTTGAAGTCTAGCTCGTGGCCGGTTACTAGTGGCATTCTTTGGGGTTTATATTGAAACAAATGCTGTTTAACAACTTATTGACCCAAATGATGGGATGGAGTTCCTCACCAAGTTCACAAATGATGCCTAGCTGTGGGCAGTGGCTGATAAACTGTAGCACAGTGCTGACATTCACAGGGACATCAATAAAAAAAAGGCAAAAGACAACAAAAGCAAATGTAAAGTCACATCCCTGGGGTGGACCACCTCCATGCACTAGTCCAGATGGGGGCCTGACTGACTAGAAGTGGGCTTTGCAGAAAAAGTCCTGGGGGTGCTAGTAAACAACAAGTTGAACAAGTCAGCAATGTGACATTGCACTGATGGAAGCTGTGGGCAGTACCAGATTCACAAACAGTTTGCTGACTGTAGGTCCAATCACCTTCAAAACAGTGAATCAAGTTCACGAATAGCATGATTTATTCAAATGCAACATTTAGTAAGCAGGTTTCAGATGTCAGTACAGGAAATTCTCTACTTAAGTGTAGGGTTCTTAGCTAGCTCTGATATACAAATGTGCAATCATCATTCACCTAAGAAGATGGGAGAGGGCTCAGTCTTGAGGAGTTTCCTCAGGTGGTGTCCTGACCCGAGGGGAGGAAAGGGATTCAGCCCGTCAACCGATCCCAGAAGTTACGATGGAGTCTTCCCTCTCTCCCTTTCCCTCCTTAGTTCACCTTTTATATATTTTCTTTTCCATTTAAGTGGAGCTTGAGTGAGTCTAGTCATACTCACTTTCATTATTGATTGGTTTAAAAGTTTCTCTAGTCGATCACAAATCTAGAGAGCATGCTCAGTGAGGAGTGGTTGTGCCTTGGAAGCGGGTAACTTCTGGGATGAGGATATGTATTGGTATTATATTGAGATTAGAATGAAGAGAAGTTTGAGCAAAGTCCATTGGAAGGGACTGATCTGCCACCATTGTTGGCCCAGCACCCGACATCTTATCCTACTATGTGGCTTATCAGCTGTGTGGTACAATCAGGTCACCACCTCTGCGGGAAGTGCAACAGAATTTGGCCGCGGTGTCTTCACTCCACTCCACCTTCCATTCACTCATCAGCTGCGCAGCACCATCAGATTACCACCTCTGCAGGGAATCCAACAGAGTTTGGCCATGGAGTCTCCATTCTGCTGCACTCTTCGTTTACTCTTATTAGTGTGTACTAGGAGGGCAGATTGTGTTGCTGAGGGAACCATGGAGGAGTAGATTCTGCACATACCAACCATCCTGGAAATGGCAGCTGTCTCTCACTCCAAGCAAGCCTCTACAATGCCATAACTTCTGTTAGGCCCTAATTTTTCTCTAAGTTCCCCTTTCTCAAGCAATTTTCCCACAACAAGTATAAGAAAGACATTGACAAACTGGAAAAAGTCCTGCAGAAGACTGCCAAGGTGTTTGAGTAGCTGGAGCACAGGATTTACTGGGAGAGGCTGAGACTGGCGTTTGTTCAGGGTTTTTTGGGGGGTAATGAGGACATCATACTACTGTCTTCAACTACTGTATGGGAGGGTGTAGAGCCAGACTTTGGAGGGTGGGGGTATACCATCTAAAATATTTTCTCCTGTTGCATTTCCTAAAATTCTTAATGTGCTATTGATTTTAAAGATTGCCACTAATGGTAAACATCATAGGGAAGTTAACTAAAATGCAACAAAGCAGCAAAATCTATCCTTAGAAAACAAACTGAACTTTTCTTTTTCTGTGATATTTGGAAAGTGTTAACAGCTTTCCAGCTGCTGAGATAAATCCCTTCACCCTCAAAAAAAATAGTAGTAAGAACTAAAGATGCAAATTCAGGCCCCTTTCACAAGTGAAAAGGCTTTTAGGAGTACTAAGGACAAATGTTTTCTATGTTGGTGCTGAGATTTCTGCACAGTTTCATGTATGAACAGCATGATGTACAGCAAATATTCTCATCTCTGGCAACTCAAATGTGTGAGTTCATTGACTAAGGAGCAGAAATTGCAGCTGTAGTAACATGCTAAGGTAACAGTGAAAGTGAAAGATTACGGTTTGCACTGGAGATAACCATTCTGCACATGCTCCCCAGCATCATTTTCAGCTGAACTAATATGCTGTTTATTGCAAGGGGACTGCCTGCTCTGCCATATAGTGAAATTATAAATTAAAAGGATTAGTAATAATTATGTTCTCTCAGAGCACCTTCATCACCTCAAAACTGTTTGATAAAAATACATCTTTTAAAATAAACTGGGGTGGGTGATATAAAGAAATGAAATGAAAACTTAATATAAATTATCTTCTACTTCTTTAAATACTAGTAATATCCTATGTAAAATGCATGAAAAAATTTCTATTTCATGTATGGTGAAAGAATGATGCTAGAGCCCTTCCTTTCTTCTAAAGTCTTGAAACAGTACATTCAAATCCGCTTGTAGAAAATTATGGTTTTTATGGTAAACTTACTTTTAAAGACACTGGATAATTATATTTAACAGTCCACTCAAATGTAGGCCACAGGAAATGAATTTTAATAGGAATGGACAACTAATTTATGTAGTCTATTCTTTTTACTCTGTGCAAAAAAAAATCTATTCACAAGAATGACTCTATTATTCATCCACATATTCTCCAGTGGGATAATATACATTTGAAGGTATTACATTACATATGGGAATGCATATGATAATTGAAACAGAAAATATGGACAGTATTGAAACTCACTCCATTCCACTTAAGATTTGTACTTTTCAAGGTTAGCGAGAAATTTTCTTGAAGGAACAAGAGTAAAACCAGCCAGTTAAATTAAATCTTTACTTTTCCATCTGACTGGACTAAAAGACAATAAAAATGTGAGAAATGCCTTCTGTGGGGAATGAGAATTGGTCAGACGGTCTTCAGCTTGTCTGAGAGATGAAACTTTCTCATGTTACCATGTCCTTGAAACCATCTGGAAAGATATGGACTGCAGCAGGTAAACAACTAAAGGAAGTGAAGACGTGGAAGTTGTCAACGAAGAGGAACTGAGTGGAACAGCGAATCAGGGATCACCATGCAGCCATGATGAGGATGAAGAGTATATAAGACGGACTCAGCGGGGAGGGAATTGCGCACGCATGTGCACGCGCGAGCGTGGGGTCTGAAGTACTGTGCCTACTTGATCAATAAAAGCTTACGTATAGCATGCATCCTGGGCTGTCCTGACTTTGTCGCGAAGCAAGCGACAAATGGTGACCCCGACATGATCCTGTAAATAGTGTAAATATAGGCCGAGTGGAGATCGGCGGGGACGGAGCCCGGTAGCTGAGGTGCCGGCCAGAAGAGCCGTAGAATTCCGGCGGGGAGAGCCGAAGAGCCCAGGGCAGTTTCGTCGCAGCTGGACTGTGACTAGGTGAGCTACCGGGGACTAAAAAATGGGAGCAAACCCGTCTACAGAAGAAAATGCTATAGTGAACATTTGGGATTGCATGCTGCTAGAAAGAGGGATCAAGTATGATAAAACTGCTTTAAGAACATTACTATTGTGGTGCAAAGGGAAAGGCTTGCGAAGGAATGCGCAGGCTGCTTTTGAAAGAGTGAGAGGCTGTGGGCAAAGTGCTTTTTGACTCTGTCTCTAAGGGTGATTTAACAATCATCTTGGCACTGACCACCTGGCACTTGCTGGTAAACACTTTGGAACATTTTAAGGCTGTACGAGAGGCGCAAATGACTGCAGACGCAGACGCACAGCGTGTGGTTCCACCCCCAGCTGAACCCACTGCCCCCCTGGACCCTTCAGAAGACCCTAGGGGAGGAACATCAGTGCTTTTACCACCATCCCTGATCTTACAGCCTGAGAAAGAGACGGGGAGGATGTGCCCCCGCTACCAGAATTGTAATGCTTTAAGTGAGGACAGAAATTGTTATTAGGGCTATTGTTTCTATTCGCTATGTTTGTCTGTATTACGCGTTGTATCCCTTGTATAATGATGCTGACACGAGGTATGGTTGAAATTGTTGTGAAAACGTTATCTATCTGGGACCTTTGTTACAATGGATTGACCTCTACAGATCATAAGATAGCATGTATAGGAGGTGGAAATTTGTATGATCTGTAGAGTCATAACACTATTGTATGAAACAGAATCCAGTCCTTGAGAAAGAAGAGGTTTGCCCCCCCGGGCTGAGTGATAAGGAGCACAGAGGCGGCTACTCAGCCAGATTCACAGCTGAACTGCTTCAAAAGCAGTTGAAGGCGGCTGCTCGACCGGGCCTGTAGCCAACTTGGTCGCAGACATCCTCTAAACTAGTTTGAAGGTCAAACACCCGAGAGGGAGGAAGAAGATGAGCACAGCAGGACCCTCAGACTGACGGCTGGGATCCCTTACTGGTATGCGCGCCTGCGCACCCAGGAGGGAAAGTTATGTGACTGACAGCGGAGCTTGTCCGCGCCCCGGTCTGCCTGCTGACACGTACTGGCCCTACGTGGCAGGACGCACCAGGCATGATAAAACAGTGCGGAAATAGTGGGTCGAGACTCCTAACACCGAGACCTACGTTGTCTCTGTGGGGACGCCCGTCAGGTTAGGAGCCTGTCAGCAACCCTCTAATTTGCCAACTCGAGAGAATGTTCAGTCTCAGTATCCTGCTGGCAAGTATTACCTTGTAGGAGAACAAGATTTAGTGATTGTAATATGATTTCAGTGTATGCCCTGTGTACAGGGGGGTCTGCGTGACCTCCCTGTGAACCTAGAGCCTTGCACATGCTCAGTCAGGCCGGCAGGTCCATCTATGTCATGGTCCATCTGGAAGGCTCTAGAATCCAGAGGGAGGGGGCCGGAGCAGTCTGCCCGGACCCCCGTTACCACCCCGGCAACCGGATCCACCTATCCGGGGTATCCGGAATTTACATACGACCTATCACAATTCTCCACACCTCCCTACCAAGGTTATTTAAGAGTTTGTTATGTGAATAAACTTTGGCGTTTGACCCTGATTGCTATGTGATCGTTTACTTGTCAGACGTCCCTCACCGTCGTCCTCTAGGAGGCCTGTATCCCTCCTTCCTAGCCTGAAGAGCAGTGCCTGAGGAGCTGGGGAAAGGTCCATATAAGCGGCTTTCCCTCCAGCCGCGCCCAGTCCTCGGACACTCGCTTGCANCCGGGTGGCTCGGTTGGGGAACCGGACCGCCTGGCGTTGCCCGACATTACCTCAAGAGTAATTATCCATACCTTGCTTCTTTAATGTACTTTTCGGCAATTGAAACAGTGGAACTCACTAGTGGAATGCACAGCTACATGAGGTCATGCCAGTGGATAGAAACTGTGTTTGTGCTGTTTGTGTCTGCGGTCTTTAGGTCTTTCTTGTGTAATATATATCAGCAGAGAGGACTGAATAAGCACAAGAATTTGCAGAATTTGAAAGCGGGAAAGTCAG
>VWPW01005298.1:30851-99532 GCA_013389825.1 Crypturellus undulatus | reverse complement strand
ATTGTTGGTGAACCAACCTCCACAGAGATTATAGGTTGTACCTCTCACAAGCTGACAACAACTGCAATAAGGTTATTACACTCCTGTCAGGCTGGTTATTCAGTTTACTTAGTCACGGGGTCACCTTTTGTATTTTCAAATAAGTGTCTGACCATTTAAAAATAGAAAACCTTTGCTCAAGGAGGAAAAATGAATTCTCCCTATCCTACAGCTACTGGATCCCAAAAGAGATATCTAGTTGCTTTCATCATTCAGTGAATTGCACTTTCTCATATGTGTACTTTCATGTACTAAAGATATATCCCCAAGATATATAATATGTTAGCAGTGCTGTATTAATTAAACCTATTAGCTTCAGCTCTCTAAAAAAAACAGCCTGCCAGACTGTCTGAAACCCTTCAGCCTGTTTTCCTTGTTATATCTGAACAGATCCTTAGTTCTGTTTATAGAATTACAAAATGTATATAGTGTTTCTTCTTCTTCTAGTTTTAGCTTAGTTTAGTAAGCATACATCATCATGCTGTACATTTGTCTGCCTCTCTTTTCCTTCACTAGCAAATCTGATGGCCTGTTGGCCAAATGTGCCACAGAAGTAGATTGGTATGATTTTGTGAAAAAAGGTAAAGGTATAGACAGAGCCCTCAAAAAATCACAGCTGATTATGGGAAGCCTCTGTTTTGAGCTCATTTGGATAGAAATATCAAATAATCCAGGTTCTTGAAGAGATGCTCCCTGAACATCTCAAACATTGGAAACTGTAAGCTCATAATTCAATAGCATTCAGCTGTGAGGCACACATCCATCACAAACAAGGATTTTCTGTTTCAGCTATCATAGAATCACTTGTTTTGACAATACCAGGGTTATCTAATTTTTCTTCAGCTCTGCTATAGGACCCATAGGGGATTTTTCCATATGGAGAGTGACATGGTGGTTGCAGAAGTTTTTGACACATTAGATCTCATATATATACATATATATATAAATATATATATATACTCCTAGATCAGAGGTTGTTCCAAAGAGTTTGCAACTGTTGTGAGACACAGGAAATGGGGGTCAAACAAAGTACTTTGATATCACAGAAATCTTGTAGATACCCCAAGAACTTAACATATTTACTTTAGAGTTAAATAGTTTCATCTAAATGTTGCTAAGAACAGGAAATCACAGCTATAATTAACCAAACCAATGTGCGTTTCATTTGATCTTTTCATCCTTAAAAGAATGGTTTTTAGATTCAATTTACCAAATAAGCAATTTTGTTATTTGAAATTCCAAATGACTAGTTAAAATTGTATTTTTGATGGGTTGTAAAGACTCAGAAATAGATATCTGGCACAAAATCATTGTACTGACAGTTCTATAATACAATTTAAATTGACTTGTTGACCTGGTTTGTGAATTTGTTTGCATATTTTTAAACAGATCACAAAGAACAACTATCTTATCCTGTAGAAATTTCTGGAAGTCTTCATGTATTATACTGCATTTTAATTTAATATAATAACTCATTATCCTAAAATGATCATAAATTTAAAATAAATATATTATTTTCATATAATTATCAGATCAGATCAGAAAATAGAGAACATACATTTAGGAAAAGTGCTGTGGACAATTGAACTCTTTGAAATTGTAGCATAGAAATAAATACTGTGTCCTCAAATGATCAATACTATCAGTGGAGTTCACTAGTTATGCAAATCATTTGGAAAGACACCTGCTTCAAACAAAATTCCGAGAATAATATTCATTTTTTTTCACTTGTTAGAGCCCTTGTTAGATCTCTTCTTACAATGTTCATTCTTACAATCTGATGGTAATGTGTCTTGAGCATTGCTTAAGCTCAATGTGCATTTCTGTTCAACTTGCAATAATGTTATATTGTAAAGTCAGCAGGAATCTTATTACGTATGCACCAAGATGCACTTTTGTCCTGAATATAAGAACTAATTTAGGCACAGATTACTTTTAATTATGGAAAACAAATGCGATTTCATAAATAGATATTTTACTGCTCAGGAATGTTTAATTTCATTAAAATTCTCATTTCTTGAATATTTTGACAGGCTTCTAGTTTGCTTGAAAAACCTGGAGAGTAAGAAATAACTTTATTACATTTCCCAAATACTGGTGAAGCACAGAGCAATTATCAATTAATATAGGAGCTAGGAAAGGTGAAACCATGGACTTCTAGGTCTTCTAGGTATGCATAAGTCTTGAGAAAACTGGTTGCGTCCTTTACAGCTGTCTTGAGAATATCATGATAGTGACTCTGTTGTTCCTTGTTTAGGGTAGAAAGTTAAACACAAGCCTTTCTTACACTTTTTGGAGAACAGACAAAAAGCAGAAAATTATGAGCTGCATATCTCTCAAGCTTTATCATTTTACTCTTCTTTTCATTCATGGTTTGTGTTGGCAGCTCCTGGTTCTCATAATGAGAAAACTTATCTTTGGTAGTTAATAGTCTCCACACACATGCTTATGGGAAAGCTGAAGAAAAATTTGTCCCATACTTTGTCCCATACTGTGAAAGATATATCAGACAAGTAAGATGCCTTCACTTTGCCAGGACTCATTGTATCTGCTGGCAATGGAAAGATCTATTATGTCTTGCTTAAACTAGCGGCTTTTAGATACAACACTTCCAGAGAAAGGAAGATATTAAAAGCTCCTGCAAATCTTTGCAGGTAACTGACTGGTTGATGAAGTACCTAATTATCTTTGAAGTAAGTCCTACTTCTTGGGTCTTAGAGTTGGAAAAAAAACATTCTGGAAGAAATTGTTTTCCAGTACTGCATATAGGAAGTGCTTTTTTCACCAATGTATACTTATTGGCATGCATGAATAATTTACTTCTCATGCTACTTTTCTGTTTAAAGATTGTCTGTGAGTTAATATTATTGACTTAAAGACTACACAAATCATATATACCATGTGGTCTGACGTATATAAAAATACCATATATATTAGTATAGCAACAGAAAGATGATCCTAAACCTACACTATTTTTCTAGCAATTCTGAGAGAATCACTCTGAAGGCAGAGGCTGGGGCTTCTCCGTCTGGATTCAAAACCAACAGGAGAGAACCAAACTCTGAACATTGTGGATTCTGTTTGGAGCAACCTAAAAAGATATTGTGGATCCTTATCTGATTTTCTGCATAGCTTTGTACAATATCTTTTGATTTGCCAAAAAAAAAAAAAATAAAAAGATTTTTTTTATTGCGTGCTTAGTTCGTGTAACTTAATAAAATACAGTTTTTGCAGTGATAGAATATTGTTTCCTCTAAGTAGGTCCAGATGCCTGTCTTAATCTGCAACCTTGATTAAGAGATTAGTCCAGCCGCACCCAGTCCCTCTCACCTCAGAGGATCACCTGGAACGCAAGGGAATTCCTCTCTTACGAAATATGCTCGCCCTGCTTCAAAATGCAGCAACAGAACAGAAAGATCTGGAAACGTTCATTTCTTTATATGTCTGGCTATGACCTCAAAAGATAACAAGTGTTTTCTGAGAAGAAAAAACCCTTCTTTGTGTATTAGCAAAAGTGTACTCAGAACCAGAAGGATGTGTTTATTGTGAAAAGTATAAAAGAATGTACTACAGAGACATAGGAATGGGGATCAGAAGAAGTGCAAAGGTAAAAAGGAGAAGGCTGGTCAGAACAAAAGATGAAATGTGACTTCAGTAGCACAAGGACAAAGCAGAGGGATGTGGTCAGAGTCAGAGACATGGGGGAAAAGAAAAGATTTAAATGGGAAATTTTCACACATTTCTTTTTTTGATATTTTATTTTTAATTTTTAGAAATAATTAAACACAGATCTGGGTTATTAATTACATTAAATGCTATATTAATTTCTATGGTGAATACAACTTCTGCCAGCAAATTGCTTATAAATAATTAATTGAAAATTATTTGTAGTTGTTTTTGAATTGGCAATTCATTGATTGAGCTTGTAGATTGCTTTTTATTTTTAATGTCTTGATGTCTTTCTTTTTAATGACTTAAATAATTAATCCATACCAAGGAATGTATATGGACTATTTTATTGAAAAAATTGTAACTCATACTGGTTAATAGATTTTCTCCCACTAAGCTGGCCAGTAAAAAAGCTGTAGACTTTTTATGTAAATAGTATAACATAAATAGTGTATTACAGAGAGTTGCTGTTGCCTCCATAGATTCTGGTGACTCAGCAGCTGGTTATTCACATTTTCTTTTATTCTAAGTTTTTGCACACTGTAAGGTACTTTCTTACATTCCAGTGAAGGATATCCTGCTAAGACCATATCTAAGGTCAGTGGATAGGGTCATCCACAGATCATCCACATCAGGACATTCTATTAGATTATGAAAACTAGTTAAGATTCAGCAAGATTTAAAAGAATGTCTTCAAACACTGTACAGCATCATCTGGAGATTTCATTTTACTGTAGTTATGCATAACGCAATGAGCATATTTCTACCTTCCTCCAGCCAAATTTTGAGTTCTATTTTTTTTAATAATTGTTTTATCTTTCTCCTTTTTTGCTAGAAATTGAAATATCTTCCTGCTTTAATGTAAAGTAGCGACATTAGGAAACTAGCTATCTGCAGAATAAGCTCTGCTGTTTGGAATGATGAGAAGCATTGGTGCACGTTGGTGCAAGATTCACCCGTAACAAGCTATTGTAACTTTTTTTCTTTCTACATGGCTCCAAATCTTGAACTTTGGACAGTGACTATATCCAACAGCTTCTGTAATCCAGCACACATCAGAACTGCATGTCTAAAAGCATAACAAAAAGCAAACACCAAACAAGTTCCTTCATGGTGCTTTTTTTTTTTTTTTTGGTGAGAATTGTATATAATTAGAAGTTTTCAGGGTTTCCAGAGAGAACATTTGCAATCAATTGCCTTCTGGCAAAAAGATAATTGGTCAACTGAGTGTGTAAGGACAGTGTATTAAGTACATTTCAAATCCTACCACATCTCCCATATCAGCCTGAAGGGATAACAGGAAAGTTAAAGAATAATAAAATAGAAGCAGCTTTTTATTTTCATGCACTATAAAGAGATATGCTACATTTTTAGCATAAATTAGTATTTATAAGGTGTGTACTTCTCTGTGGAACCCTAATAAGATATTTATTAAAAGGTATTTATTAACTGAATCTAAAAATATGACAATTTACTTTTAAATGTTACATCCCTCTATGCCTTACCAGGAAAATGATGACTGTCTTGCAAGGTATTCAGAAAAGGCAAACATATTTGAAAATAATTGTACCTAGGAAAGAGACTTAATACATATTTTTCTAATTACATACAGAACTTCTTACTGAAATGTGTCAGGACAATAACTTTGATGGACATAATGCTCTTTCATTCATGCTTATATCAAATTTTGTCGCAGATTATAGGTTCCCTAGGCAGTAAACATATAGTCTCTTTGCATTACATCCTTTAGCTTAACTTACTGTGTTAATACAGAAAAATGGTTGTTAGAGTCCTCAAACATTTTTAAAAATATATTATCAAAAGAAGAAGAATACTTATGAAATACCAGCATTTGTTGTTCTTCCTGAGAAGCTACATTTCTAGTACTTTTCTTCGCTCTAAGGCAACTTGGTCTCATTTAATTTGCCTCAACTGACTGGCTAAATGCTTATTCCTCAAAGTAATAACACACAAATCCTGCTATGAGTGCAAATATTCAAATCTATGGGGAAGGTAATACAAGCAGGGAATAGTTACCTGAAAAGAGAAGTGGAAGGGAAAAAAAAAAGAAAAAATGGAAAAATATTTCTTGGATAATTTGCTAACAGTTCTTTCTTCTTTATGGGTTTGCACAGCCATGAATTTTCTGGGGAAAGCAACCAATAGCATTAGCACTAGCTGGCAGAGCACAAGTTCCTGCATCATTTTTGCATATAGTATCTGCTCCCATTTAGCCTGAAGTGACCAAAACTCTATAAGAAATCAGAGCTTTGGTTGAACTCTGTTTCAGCATATGTCCTTTAACTTGTTATAAACAATCAGTTGGTACCCTAAGAACATATACCAAGCGCATTCATGATATTTCAATAGCATGAGTTATGATCTTCTATTCTGTATTTCCATTGAAGCTTTTGAAAAAATAGCCACTTTTCAAATACTGTGGAGCAACATCAAATGTTCATACTTTTTATCTAACTCTGAAGCACAGAAGTACTTCAGATTTAAAATATGTTCATAATTTTTATGTTAAGTACATAGGAATTATATCTGACCCATTCAAAGCCTGGAAATAAATAATAAACTTTCTATTCCTGGGCTATTTCTTACACGTGGAGGCAGATGTATTCTTTTCAGTTTTTTTATTCATATTTACAGACTGTAGAAGGAAATACATTTGCCATCAGCATCCCGTCTTTCTCTTCTATTCCCACATCTTTTCAGAGCAGTATAAAATAAGAACTCTGAAAAGTCGGGAGCAACTGGAACGTGTTATGTACAAGGGCTGTGAAATATGTTTTGCATATTCCTCCAGGGCTAGCGCTGCAGAAAGGCATGGATAAGCAAGGAATCATCATCAGGAAGACAGGAATAAGTAACACCCCAAAATATGGTAATAGGTGCAGGGCTGCTGCTTTTCCTATCAGCTTTCTGTTCTTCCAAGTTAGAAACCTCCAAATCTCCCTTTCAGCAATGCAAAGAAAATCAAAACTGAATAACATCCTCTTGCAAACAGTCTTTCCTACCTCTCCTGTCAGATTTGCTCAGATGTTTGCAGCAATTGAGCTCCCAGAAGCTGGGTTGGAAGAAGTTTAATTGCTTCTTCTGTGAGAGGAACATGTTAAGGAAATGCATGAAGCATATTTCCTTGGGTCCCTACCTAGGCAATGCAACTTTTGTGGCTAATCTAACTGGCTTCTAGCTTTCCAGAGGACCTATATCAGCATTTTGTTTGTTTGTTTGTTTCAAACATCAAGGACTCATAGTTTTTTGTTGTTGTTGTTGTTGTTTTCCCAATAGAATGAAACATAGTTTAGGTTTAATTTTAGTTCACAGCCATATAATTTAGCTACAGTATTACAAAATCATATTTTGCTGCACAGCAACATTGCTCATTACAGTGAGGTATTTAATTTTGCAAGGCTCATCAGAGTAACTTCTTTTAAGACATTAAATATCCTCTCTAAGCAACCTGAAAGAATTAAAATAAGATTAAAATAATATTCTGGCTAAAAGATTGATGGCCCAACTCTCAACACAATTAGAAATTCAATTTTGCCAACCTTAATTCTTTTTCATGTTTTATTAATAAACAAGAGCAATGAATGTGAGAATTGTGAGAACTTTTTTTTTTTTTTTTTTAATATTCCACCAGCAGAATTTACCTGGTCTAAAATAAATGGTTTAACTTCCACTGTAATGTTTAGTGTCTCCATGGACCTCCTGTAGGAAAAATAGACCTACCACTTACTCTGTTTCTGATCTGTAGTTTCTAGGTAGTTTGTAAGATTCATGGATTGGAAGGAAATTACAGATGGGATGAGTTATTCTCTACAGACCTATAACATTTATGTAACCTTTCAGAGCCTATAAAATTGTATTCCTGAAATAAATGTTTAAAATCTTGTTATCACTGGTGGAGAGATATGCTTATCTTAAAAAAGCTTTCAGGGAACAGACAATATGCTCAAGTTTAGGTCTTCCGGTTAACAAGAGAATGTTAGAAGACATTTCCAAACATTCTTTTCATTTATGCTTTGCTGTTCCAAAGTTTGTGTTCACACGCAGTTGAATTTTACCCTTCCAAATAACCTTTGTCAAGTCTCATGTCTCATGGAGATGTGGCATGGGCACAGGTGAATGTGTTGACTGCACTTGGCCACAGAGAAATTCCTTTATCTCTTTATAGATAGCCATGCTACAAATATCACAACTTCTTTTTATTTGAATTGAAACATTACTTTGAAAAGTGATCACATGTAAATTTAGAATTCAGTAAAGTATCCAGCAAAAATATACAAATATATGGTTTTTAAAACCCTCTTCCAGCTGTATATAGAAACACAGAATGCCTAAGGTTGGAAGGGACCTCTAGAGGTCATCTAGTCCAACCCTCCTGCACACGCAGGACCACCTAGAGCACGTGGCACAGGACTGCATCCAAGCGGGTCTTGAAGATCTCTAGAGAAGGAGACTCCACAACCTCTCTGGGCAGCCTGTTCCAGTGCTCTGTCACCCTCACTGTCAGGAAAATGTTCCTTAAGTTCCTGTGGATCTTTTGATGTTTCAGTTTGTGGCCGTTTCTTCTAGTTCTGTGGGTGGCCACCACTGAAAAGAGGCCAGCCCCATCCTCCTCACTGCCTCCCTTGAGGTACTTATAGACACAGATCAGGTCCCCTCTCAGCCTTCTCTTCTCCAGGCTGAACAAGCCCAGCTCCCTCAGCCTCTCCTCAGAGGGCAGATGTTCCAGGCCCCTGATCATCCTCGTGGCCCTGCGCTGGACTCTCTCCAGCAGCTCCACATCCCTCTTGTACTGTGGGGCCCAGAACTGGACACAGTACTCCAGATGTGGCCTCTCCAGGGCTGAGTAGAGGGGCAGGATCACCTCCCTCGACCTGCTGGAGATGCTCCTCTTAATGCACCCCAGGATCCCATTGGCCTTCTTGGCCACGAGGGCACACTGCTGCCTCATGGTCAACCTGTCATCCACCATGACGCCCAGGTCCTTCTCTGCAGAGCTGCTCTCCAGAACGTCAGACCCTAGACTGTACTGGTGTCTGGGGTTATTCCTCCCTAAGTGCAGGACCTTATAAAAAGCCATTTTTATGTGTATATATAAATAATGTGTATATGTGTGTGTGTGTATAAAGCCATTTTATTTATATATAAAAAGCCATTCCAACCTCTTACTTTCTCAAATGCACCAGGTCTTAATAATGCAAGCGATTTTATTTTGCCAGGGAAAGCTGCTGTCATCTTCATAACTCATAGCCACCCTCAGTCAAATCCTGTTAGAAAAACAACAGCAACAACAGCAAGCAAAGACAAAAGTCCTACAAAAATGAAACAATGGAAATAAAATCATTTCAGCTAATAATGACTACCCTGTATTATTTTAGGAATCTATGTAATTCCAAAATGTACATTTGGGAATGTACATTTCTAGAGGGAGATTAAATTGATAAGTAGGACAAATATGATGAATCTCTCTCTGGAGTTACATTTATTTCTATGGGTAAAACAGGAAAAGTCTTATTATGCAAACTATTTTTTGATTAAACGTTTAGGTAAGAGGAATTCTTCCCAACTTGGAAAACATTCTTATTGACATAAAATGCTGCCTTCTGCAAGTTAAAAACCCCTTCTTCTGATGTGATTTTCAAAGCAGACCTAAAATAAAGGAGGTTATTATGTAAATATTAGTTATTAAATATTTTACAGCAGTATTAGTAATTCCTTATATATCTTTCTAAGGGTGAAATGTTGCTATTGGTAGGCTTTCCTACAATTTGTCACCAATAAACTGGTGCCAAATTTTAAAATATAGGCATATATCTACAATACTATCATACAGCTGATTTTTTCAGCTTGTTTGACCTAGCATGAGTCACAAGTAAATTTTAGCAAATGAGGAAAAAGACTGATATTCTCCATAGCTTCTCACACAGTTATGCAGTGTGTTTTGGAAAAACAAAAGTTTTCAAGGGTTCAAATTAAAAATGAATGCCAAAGATATTCCTAGAAAATAAGCTTTTTTGTCACAACAGATCGTGAACATCTTCCTCAGCCACCACAACCCAATTTACCATAAATAAATCTGTCCTCCACCTTTCATTGTCATGTTACTAAAGACGTTGAGCTGATAGCTGCTGCAGTTGTATACATCATTTCAGATATTCTTGCAAACAGATGGGATATTCTGAATCCTATTCACTCCATAAAATGCTGGGCTAAATATTTAAATATATACAGCTCTTTTTTATATAAGACATAATGACTTTCAATTGGGCTGATTAGATATGCCTGACTGAAAGTATGTTAATAATTTACTTTTCATCAATTCATTCAAGTGCCTGGAGGACTCTGAGAACATAAAAAAAAAGTCCTAAAATGTTAAACAACAAAACAACTCAATTTATCTAACAATGTATGCTAGTTCAAAAGCAAAAATCATAATAGATTCATCAAGACACACCGTCAAAAATTAAAGAATCGTGTCATTTATTTACATAGTTTTAGGCAGAGTGTACTCCAGGCAGAGTGTAGGTGAACTACAAGAAAGAGGAGGTAATAAGCAGATATTACTCCTGGATTTGACCCAGAGTTTTTGACCCAGGTTCTTCTGCTTGCTGATGAACTTGACAGTTGATACAAAAAGAGTAAGTCAAAGACTTTCTCAAATACTATTTGAAAATAAAAAATTCAGTAAAAATGAATCTTCATTTCAATTAATCAGTTCTGCCATATGTATTGCTGATCTCATTTACTTTACCATTCTAAATAAAAACTGATATAAGAGCACTGGAAGCTTGAGAGCATATTTTTAAAGAGAATCTGCTCAGGTTACATCAGTGTAAACTAAAAAGCTTTAATATAGAGTCTTACACAGCTCTCTGCTACTCAGAATTGCCAAAGTATTGTATCAAACTATGCGTCTAAAATGAGCATGGCTTCAGAGACTGCTGCTCACAGCTAATCTTTCCAAAAGACATAAAAGGACGCCAGAAGATCCCTGAATGATGATGACTTTTTTTTCCTTTGTTGGCTTCCAGCTGCTGTTTCAACAGACAGAAGTTTCCCACAAGTCTGTCATATATCCCAGTTCCATTTAGTTATCTTTCATATTCTAGGGGCATTTCAGTGGTAATGTAGACAAATGTGTGGACAACTAGACTGGGACTTCAGTGTTCACAAATGATCAGTAAATGTCCAGCACAATTAATGGACTTAATCAATACAGATGCCTACATATTCCAACCTCTATGAGGCTGAATGTTGCCACAAGTTGCTGGGGAGGCAGTGGAAGGATGGACAGGATACCATCAAGCATTTACAATGGCATTGTGTCGATGGTGGGCTATGGGATTGAGCTTAATGCACCTAAACCGAGGTTTAAGTGTTTAAGTATTGGTGTTCACCAATACACGGTGTCTTGTGACAAGAAGCACAGGCATCAAGTGCCTTTTTTGTGTGCTCCAGAGGACTTCTGCACAGGGCTCACAGATCTCGTACTTCAGCAAGCTTCACTTGAATCCCTCCCACTTCTTAGCCTCTGGGTTAGGTTATGTAACTATAGCTCAACAGGTTTGATTTTTTTTCTCATTAAATAGTTTATAAGAGATACAAGAGAACTGTGTCAAGTTAGTAAATATTACATGGAGTACAGTTCAGTTAGTTTCTCTTGCCATGTCACTACCAAGCTGCTTTGCAGAGAGTTCTCCAGCCTCGACTGGCTGTTTCTTGTTAGGGCAAGCAAAACCACTTGGAAAAAAAATCGCCTGGCAGCCATCCTGTCTCCCACGTCTGACTTCCCCCACGCCTCCAGCCCACTCGCAGGCCCTCCACCTATCTTCACTGCTGTGAGAGGAAGAACAACAGCATTAGGTTCCCTCCTTTGCGGATCCCTGCGGGTCATACAGAAGGCGCGTGACCAACCTGCCATTCTTCACAGCAAGATTTCAAAGGCAAGAGTGCAAAAGTTGAGTGCAAATTGACCATGCTTATGCCTAGCCTTAGGGGCTCTGCAGTACAGGGCCCAGGAGCACATTTTTATTTATTTGTTTGTTTGTTTGTTTATTTATGTATTTAATTTTGAATAAAGCATTTCTCTAACATACTTAAAATGATTAAACTCTCTCCAGTGTCTTATGAACAATTCCATTTCACTCGGATACCACAGATTAACAGCACATATACCCCACTGCAGTGTAAAGCATTGTACACAACGTGTTTTGAGTCACTGAACTTTACGCCTTTCCCTCCTTTCTTTCCCCCCCATTGCTCTCTGTCCCCTAGAAAAGAACAAATTAGCTCTTCACCAGTGGGCTTGGAATTAAAATGCTGATGGCAACAGCAAAGTGCTTTGCAGCACAATGGAGTTACTGTTGGTTTATTTTCAACGTTTTTGGAACCAAAGTATCTTCATTTAGAATTTCGTATGTGCCAGGGACATTTTAATATGGAAAAATATAAATCAGTGTGCTCTAGAAAATCAAGTTTCAGGATAGCTTTCCATGTCTTCAGAGAAATACCATATGAAACTCCATCAGCATGATTAATGTAACATGAAGTAATAAAAGATAGCCAGTGCTCTGCATTGCCATGAGTTGCAGAATATGGTAATCATGGGGAGAGGGTCTGTTGGACTTGGAACTCAGGCTCTGTGGGGTGTTCTGATAAGCATCTAAATATTTTTATGTGACACTAGAAAGCCCAGACAGATCCACAGATTTCACTACAGGGTGATCAAGTACTTTTTAGCAGAGAGAATGAAAATTCAATGTGACCATGGGCAGCTCTAAGTTATGCAATCTTCACTTTATACCAGATGTTGCTAGACAAATTTCTCTTTTGTTTAATATCAACAACATTTTTCCCTTGACTTCACTCATTGCAGTCACAAGTAATCATGTCAACACTGAAATACAGATGCCCAAACTACCTTACATATTCACCCAGAATAGTCAAAGATTAACAAAACAATAAAAATAAAACAAAATAATAAATTACCAGTATTTCTTTAGTAAATCAAACCTTCGGAAGGATACTATCCAGTAAAATCCTAAAGGAATAATATCTTAAGTTTACATTATTATTCATATCTTGCAAAAACATATATTAGCCATACTAGTTAAAAAAAAAAAAGTTATCAATAAATATATTCCAAAGATATGGCTAAAAACAGGATTGTGAGCTCAGTGCAAACCAGACACAAATAAAAATTTATGAAATTTTCACAAGGAAGAAAGTTCTCTGGAAGGAAATGTGGCCCCCAGCTCTTTGCATCTACTCCGTGATTAATATTCTTTGTTATTGCACAAAGCAGCCACTTGGAATCTCAGTCTCAATAGCTACAGAAAAGCAAAGAGGAGCAAACATGAGCTGCGTTTGCTCCTATAACTACCCTAGCCTGTGACATTACCACCACAGGTGTGCAGCTATGGCAACATCCTTCCTCTTGATTTGATCCCATGCTGCTGATCAGTATATGAAGCTGATTTTTGCAGTAAAATGTTTTTCATGCTTCATTTTGCTATAGTCATATCCCTTTGTATTGTATAAACTTATTTACCTGGACCTAGACCTTCTCTAAGGGATATTATTCAAATCAGCCATTCATTGTATTTGCTTATTTAGAGTATTTATCATAAGATGTGGAAGACAGCCAATTTGTTCATTCTTTGTGCCAAAAGAACACTTTAATTTTAGCATAACTACAATTTCTGCCTGAGCCTGTGTGTGTGTGTACTTATTAATATTCAAAAGGCAACTCACTGCAGGCAAAGTTTAAAACCTGTATAATTGCATTTTTTTCTCACAGTGTGCTACAGAACAAACAGAAATCCAGAATAAATCAAATCTTGATATATTGTCATCATTTACCACTGTTAAATTCCCTTTATATATGAACTGAGGGAAATGCAAATCAAACATAAGAAACTGTCCTGGCCAATTCTAACAATCTTCAGTTCTTCTTAACTCAGCAACCAGGTTTTAGAGTATTGAAAAATGGTTGCTACATATCAAAATTATGGGAACATTCCTACTATATTAGCATAATTCTTCATTTCAGAGTATTGTTTTGGGCCCTGGTTTAATTAATAACAGTAGGCAAACTGCTGGGGTGGCTGGAGGAAGCAAAACCCCTTTCTCACCCATGTCTTTTGATCCATTTCTACCAGTGACCTCAGATGGAAGTGCAGTCTCATCACTGAACTAGAGTCCTTGGTTTGTATCTGCTATCCTGGAATCTTGGCTTTTCCATCCTTGGCTTTCTGCTGACTCAAAGCCACACAAGCCACTGCTCTAGCTGTATTCTGCTGTTTGGGCATTCTGCAAAGAAAGAGAAGACACAGAGCTGGATGTCCTCAAGTCTGTAAGGCATAAGGAATCTTTCGTCTTGTATTGGCAGCATTGCCATCTCCCCAGTGGGGAGCACTCTTGGCTTTTTGCTTAGAAAACTTTCTTTTTGTATTGAAAGTTTGTCAAGATGTTCAGTCTTTTTTTTTTTTTTTTCCCTTAGCTGGCATAAATTCAGTTGAGCTATTTGGTTGAAAGTATAGTGAAAGATTGTTTTTGGTCACTACCACTCCTGCATCTGTGCAGCTTCAAGTCATGACAGTTTTCTGAATATACTTTGATGGTAATACGGATTGTCTTAATAGGTCAACTGCAGAAGCACTTCAGAAAAATAACTATTTTTAGTAAAATTAATCAGTTTGAGAGAGAAATTTAGTAGTTTAACTAAGCAAAAAAAGTCTCTAAGAATTGGCCTCTGTGGTCTATCTCACATGAGACATGTGAGACATGGTGTGGAAAGGAGAATTTGATTTAAAGGGGTATAACGTAGTCCTCCGTATATACCCGAGATTAAAAAACAAAACAAACAACAACAACAACAAACACATTCAAGTAGTTTGGAAGGCTATCATGCAGAACTACTATGCATCTGGGATTATCCTCTGTACAGACAGAACAGATCATTCCCATATCCTATCATCCTCTTAAGGTTGGAAAGGATCTCAGGGGGTCACTAATTCAACCTGCTGTTCAAAGCTGGGTCAGCAGTAAGATCAGACCAGGTTGCTTGGGCGTTTATCCAGATTGGTCACATGTTTATTCTCTGAGGATAGAGACTGTGCAACCTCTCTGGGTAACCTGTTCCACTGTTGATGGTCCTCATAGCATAAGAGGTTTCCCCTATATCTGGTCTGATTCTCTTGTTTCAATTTGTGCTCATTGTGTCTCATCCTCCCACCGTGCACCACTGTGAAGAGCCTGGCTCCATCCATAACCTCCTTGCAGGTATTGGAAGGTGCTGCTATTACGTTTCCCCAAAGCTGTGTCTTTTACTGCACAGGGTTGTAGAAGTCATGTTAGTAGGACCAAGCTCAGATGGAGTTGCAACATACAAGGAAGATCAAGGGCAACAAGATAAGGCAACATGGTGAAAAATATTTAAAGAACAGCTGATTAATAGATAATGCCCTGATTAGCAAATTGTTGAAACAGAATTGTTCTGTCACATTTTGTTATGATTATTTTAGGTCACTTAATGTCCTTTGTGCCTCAGTTTTTCCATCTGTGAAAATGAGGTTAATGATAGTTTGTAGGTATTGCAGTGTCATGGTACTTCTAACAGTTAATTGAGCAACCTAACATTAATGAGAAAATCTTGCATGTTACAGCCCATAATTTAAGTATCAATTTTGTTTCTTTTTACCCTGTTGGATGTAGCAAGTGATTTTGATTTCAAAATCAGGTATGTGATACACTTGATAGCAATATCTGCTCATCATAATAACAGATGAGCAGTTGAGGTTTATAGCCTTACTGTAATCCATTAAAAGACTTGCCAACTACTAGAAAGCAAAGGCTTAAACAAGAAAGAACTCCAAGGAATTAGGATATATCATTCCCTTTTAGGAAGTCTCTATAAAGCTACCATAGGATCCATTACAAACTTAAATATGTACTTATGTGTTTTGTTCAATTATAATATGAAAATTCTGTCTGTTTTTCTGACATTTGCACCAAAAAAGAAAGACATTCCTGTTCCAGTTTTGGGTTAAGTCACTGTTGGAGCACTCTGCAAAACTAACAGCAATCAGGCCTGAAAGAGTGGGCATGGGGGAGGCCACCAGTGATCCTGGAGAAGCATATGCCAAGCTTGATGACACAATTCCTAGAAGTGGCAATATTGGCAGGAAGTGCATGTTGCTCAGTGGTTTTCACCATATGCTTTGGGAGCTGTTTTTAACTCTCCTGGCTCTATTAAACTGTGTCTAACCACCTGCAGCCTAGTCTTGAGTTTATGAAAGTACGGAAATTCCAGCAGGCTGTGATAATAGCAATGCTTTTTTCCTACAAGTCTAGCTGAGAGGTTTGGCTCCCAAAGTCTACACTCCCAAGAGATTTCAAAGATTCTGCAACAGAGAAATGGTTGTACAAAAAGTTCTCAAAACTCATCTGACTAATTTGTACAACTGTCAAGGCGTACTGACAATAGAAGGAATGTATTTCCTGGATTAAAGAGAAGAGCAGACAGTAATTTAAATAAATGCAATAGCTTCACAGATGGCGCATGCAGCATACCACAGTTCATCAGATTATAATGAGTCCATAAATGTGACATAATCTGAATTGACAAAGCAAACTGATGCTTGCACTGCACATTAAGAAATGTACAGTATTTTCATAGAAAAGGTAATTACTTACACAATATGGTCGCTTCAATCCTTAGATGGAAGAAAGAAATTTTCAACTATGGCACAGTGGAATGTCTGTAATTTCAGGATTAAAAAAGGCCATTGTGAAGTCTCAAATTAATAGTTACATTTTATTCGCAGGAAAAAAGAGCTATTATGAAAGGTTCATGATGGAAACCTTTTAGCATGAGACAAGCCTCAGGCATATTCAAATTTCTGTTTGACATTCTCAAGAGTACTATAATCTAACATGACTGACAAGCTTTCCTGCAAAAAGCGGAGCTTGAAATAAACCTGTGTTCTATTAAGTACTACTATAGATGAATTAGTTGATGGTACTTGATCCTGTATAATTGTTAAAAAAAAATCTCTAAACAAGTTGACAACTGTCAAGGTGCTTCAAAAATGTTGTATGATCCCTAAAGAAGTAGAATGGGGCAGAAATATATGCATTATTGTTAAAAGATGCATTAAGATGTCATTGAAAATCCCATTTATAACTGCACACCCTTTTTTTGGATATCAGTGATTTGGTAATGTTTTTAATTAGCCAGGTCTCTGGTTCACACCTCTCTGGAGTCTTTTGTTAAAAGAATATGAGTTTTGAGTAGATAACCCATGTAAACACTAACAACAAAATGTTAATCATTTATCAATTTGAACAGAAGCAACCTAATGAAACAAAAGCATTTTCTGAATTTTCCTAAGCTTCATGAGCCCTATTACTCCTTTGGTTACTGAGAAGAGTATTTGTAAGTGAAATTGTAAGATTAATTTCACGGTAAATAGGTGGCAAAGATAACTATTTTCATTGTTCAATTGAGGAAATACTGAAAAGCAAAGCTTTAATAGCAATTTCTTATTTATTCCACACTCATAACTTTTTTAAAATGGCGAAGTGATCAGCAGGTGCTAAAAGTGAGACTAAAAGTATCTGTTAAAGATTTTAAGGAATCATTTATAAAAGTTCTTTTTGAAAAGACAAGTCATCCAATGCATGCATGGATTCAGTTTGTGTATGATTAAATGTGATGCAATATAATTTATCTACTTTTTTATATATTTAAACTTCAATTCTCATACATTTTTAATCACTACAACGTGTAAAACATTAATATGGTCACTGTGACTTTACAAATATTTTATCAAACCTTTTAGAATTACGGTGGTAAAGTGGAACATGTTTGATATCAACACAAACCATTCATATATGCTGTTTTGAAACATGCTCATGAGTTAATGTCAAAATCTCTTCATATTCCTCTAAGCAAAGTCAGTAGTGCTACAGATTAATGCCTGTTACATATTTAACAAAAGTAGCAAAATCCTTCTCCTGTGCAAAGACATCGTTCCTGCTGCTGTTCCAAGGAACAAAGTCGACACCCTACCAGACCAATTGCTTTCTACTAATTTCAGTGTAATTTCAGTGTAAAAACCCTTTCCTGTGCCCCACACTCATCTATTTCCATCGAGCATTTGCAATTTTCCCTGAGCTGTTCAGTTTGCGTTCTGGTGTTCCAACAGAAATAGAGACAATACCCATAGTGATGTGAGCCTATGTTGATTTCTAAAGTATTAAGATAGTAACAATAATAAATGATGTTATTATAGCAAACAGTATACTTCTCTGTGTCACAACATTTCTTTCACAATAAACTGACTGTTCAAGAAATCAGAATTACAAAAGAGAATTACTGAGTATATTATAAAACTACAAAATAAATCCTTAAGGAGGCTCCAAGATTTCAAGCTTTTAAATTCCCTTTCATCCTCATAGACTTCCTAGATGACCTAAATATTACAAAGATGAGGAGTGACCCCTTAGACACTTAACAGCATTTGCAGCTCGTATGATAGGGCATTCCAGTGATGCCTCTAGATGGAAGAGTATCTTTTACTGCAGAAAGCAACTCAGACCCTTACTAAAGTTAATTTCCAGTACCACTGCCTTTCACTGAAATTATTTGAAGTGTAAAGATAACCCATTTCATATCAGTGGGACATTTTAAGTCCAAGTGTTTCAAACAGTAGGCTTATATGGGTCAGTAGTAAATAATTGTTCCCAAAACATATAGCAGAAATGAATACTTTACAGTTCAAGTAGTTATAAGGAGACAATGTAGCAGTCTAGATGGCATGAGTGCTTTACCTGGCTATAGGTGTCCGTGGCTGTGGAATTAGCAGCACACCTGCACCTGCAGCGCGTATGTGCCCACTCGCTCTGCAAGTCTCCACACTGAGGTGGCCCAGGAGGCACAGACGGACCAGTCCTTCAGCAAGGGAACCTGCTGATCCATAGGGGTGTAAAACAGACTCTAGATTCATCAGCTACAGCTGTAGTCACCTATTCTTCTTTTACAAACTTGCCATATAATCTTTACACTTACTCATAGTGTAATTTGAAAGAAACAGAGGTTATTAATGGAATTCAGAGGTTATTAATAGAATTATGGGGTTCTGCTTTTTTGTTTGTTTGGTTGGTTAGTTTGGTTTTGATGTTATTTTATTTTTATGGCATATCCATAATGTTTCTGTTTTTTGTTTTGTTTTGATCACATCACTGCTCACCTTTCCACATTCAGACTTAACTGCAGAATTTGAACTTGCTCATTCAATAAAGAGAAATAAAGACAAGTGGTCTTTTTTTTAACATACTCCCTGGCAACACTGAGAGTCTTGTGTTTTCTAACTGTATGGAGTCAGTTCCTGGCGTGTAGCTGTGCTTGTACAATCTTTAAGTGTATTTGCATCTTTGAAATACGTGCTCAGCCTCCCCACAGGCTAGACCAGGAGACAGGGAGAAGCAGCTGCCTCATATCCAGCAGGCAGGTGGGGAGGAGAGCTGGCAGGATTTAAAATAGCCAGTGGATTTGGCTATTCTTAACAGCCTCTGTTTCTAAATTCTGCAAAAACAATGCATGACAAATCACAAACAAAGAACACATGAATTCACCATTATCTATCCCATTACACAGCATCTGTCTTTACCAACAAACAGGACCTTCTGTCCTGAACATGAAATGTCTCTCTTTTCCCAAGTAAGTGAAAGCCTTTCCTCCAAATCCAGCCTTTCCTCCTGGGAGGAACATGATTGCCATTCAGAGGAACCTCAATGGAATAGGAATGGGCCAGCAGGAACCCTGTGAAGTTCAGCAGAGCTCGAGCCAGGCCCTGCGCCCAGGCTGGGACAACCCCAGGCTCTGGCACAGCCTGTGATCTGACTGGCGCAATGGCAAATCTGCAGAAAAGGATCAACATGAGCTAGCGAAGCTGGACAAGGAACAACCAATTGCACTGGCAGCAATAAATACTAAACACACTCATGAGGCTGGATCTGGACAAGTGCCCAGCTTAATCCCTTCCCCGCTGAGTACAAAAGAGAGATTGAGAAACTGAAGAGACTCCTGTGAAGGGCTATTAAATGGTCAGGGAGTAGATGCATATGGTGTGAGGAGAAGCTGGAGGAAAGGAGTTTGTTCAGCCCAGAGAGGAGAAACCAAAGGAGGATCTCAGTGCAGTGCTTCCCTCTCTGATAAGCCATCATGGAGAAGACAGAGCAAGACTATTCTCAGAGTGCACAGCAAAAGGATACAGGTTACAGAAGGGAAAATCCTGATAAACAGAAGAAAGAAGTGTTTCATATTGCAGAAACTCAATTCTCAAAGACTTTTCAGTACTCATCTAGACAAGTTCCCAATCAGCTTTATCTGGGTTTGAAGAGATATTTGACTTCTAAGTCTTATAAGACATCTAACTTAATTCTTCACTTTTGTCTTAAAACTGATTCTTGAAGTGATTCTAAAAATTAGTGTTTCTAAATTCTACAATTCTAAAAATCTACAGAGCTTGATATTTTAATGTCAATTTTTAATTTCAATTTTATTTAAATGTCCTATTTGGAATTCTTGATCATATTAATAGTTTAGCATTTTCACTCACGTATATTATTTCTAATGGCAGAGAGCTAACTTGAAGCATTTGGAACTAAAAAGCTGGAATGGCATCTGGATGATTTGAGGAAAGCTGCAAGGAGAGTTGGAGAGAAATCTTTTTTTCATTACCTCACAGATTCCCTTTTGATGAAAAGATACTAAATTTTTAAAGGCACTAAGTGACTAGAAAGAATAAAACCTGGCAATTCCCAAAGGAAATTTGTAACGAGCATCTTTAAACACTTAAGAATATTATGTCGTTGTCAAGGCTGCTAAGTTTTATGTCAAAAAAAAAAAGACTTTCTGGAATGAATAAGAAAAATGTCAAACTCAAAATTAAAAAAAAAAAAAAAAGAGTGCTCACCAGCCCTTTAACCTTTTCAGTGCTGCAGATCAAGTTGAATTTTGCTGTTCCAAGGTTAAAGAGCAAGAGCCTGGGCAATTATTTTGGGTGGATAGAAAGCAGCAGAAACAAAGGAAGGCTCATGGCTTAATGTGGCAGAAAAGAGAGGGATAAAATCTGAATTTTGCTTCTGGGCAGACTGAATTCAAAAGTAGACACCATCCTTCTGTGGTGGAAGGCACGACCCTCTTTTCTGGGACTCCAGAACAGGTAGAACAGACCTTGGAACCATCCTCCCTGTGACATCTCTGCTGATACTGTGCTGTTCTTACTTTCGCTAATGCCTTTGCATCTGTAAAAATACTTTTTTCTATGACTGACTGTGACTGTTTCATATATTTTATATCTTGAAATACCTCTTATGTAGTAACTGATTAGAAAGACTTTTTTGATGCTCCTTCAGTTCATGTTTTCATCTGCAAGAACCTGTACGGAGATGTTCCTCTGAGTTTTGTTTTTCTTCCTATGTTTGCATCTTGGCAAAATTACTTGAGAGACTATTTTTCCCTTGCCTATGACTGAAAGAAGATAATAATGATGATGGCCAGAGATCTGGTCTGATGTCATACATTATACAGCAAGTCACCAGGGAATATGGGGCTTTGGCTAAATACAAGAAACAATCTGCAATACTCGAATTCACTTATCTTCCACACTTGTGTGTAGTAATGTGCTGTGTGTGTTCGCTTGGGAATTTACACTGACACTCTCTGATTACCCGGTTTACTTCAGCTTGAGTTGCTGTGATGAAGTCTGATTGGGGTTATACCTCAGAATAACCAAAATCCAGCATATTTATCCCCTAGGAAATCTCTGTATTCCAGTACTATCAACTGAAAGTGGGGAAAAAAGTTTGCTCATTTGTTTCATCCATTTAATTCAGTCAGTTTTACTAGGTAGCTATGTGCTCCATTGCTGGTATAGGTGGCATAACAACCGTCCCAGATTCTGTGGTCTTCGTCACATGAAGATTTGCCTCTGCATGATGCAAACTCTGTAAGGTCACTGGAAAATAATGGCTGATGTGAAACATGGCCAGTCATTTTGTGAGTACTTTGCAATATTGCAAATATTGCAAATAAAGCATGTGTTTAATCTCACCTGAATTTAAAAATCTAAGATAAAGGTATCTATGCTTGGCATAACCATAAATTACTCCGCAGAACGGATACTTTGCATGCAATACGTGCGATGTATTTTAGATGTATTTTAGTCTGCTCATGGTGAGCGGAACTTTGCAGCCCAGAATGCTTCTTTCTCTCTGTTAATTTAAACCAAGCCTATGAAAAATAATTATTTTATAGATGTCTACAACATGACCATTTTATTTGGTTAGAAGAATTGATGACTGATCTTCATTTGATAAGAAGGTTAAGAAACTAGACTATAGCAGAATGTCAGACCCCTACATCCTCTAGCGTCTTTGGCACTGAAGTCACATAGACAGGTAGACAGGGTTTTCATTTTCTAAGAAACCTACATACAGGTTCATATAGTCATTTAAACTCCTAACTCCCATTTTGGTTCAATTTAAACTCCAAATAGGGTTCTAAGTGCTATTGAGAATCAGAAACCTGAAGTTCAGTTAAAATGAAACTTAGATCCCTTTTTTTTTTCTTTCGGAGAATTAATCACTGTAAATCTGGGCTGAGTTCCAAGTTCCAACAATGTTGAAATTTTGATAGTTACATACTATTCCCCTTAGATTTTCATTCCCTAAAGGATCTTTTAGTCTGTTTTATTGAAACTGGGTTTTAAAGCTGCTTTTAATCTTCATATTGTCAGTGAGTAAAAATTCAGTGAAATAAATTTGGGTTAATACATTTAATGTCTACAAAAATTGCCCCTTTAAAAACAGTAAGTGCATACTCAACAATCCTGTATCACTGTATCATGCAAGATTTCATAGAAGATTTCTGAAGTTAAGCTTTTTTTCTTTCTGCCAAGAATAGCATAAATCAAGATATACGTATGTACATATATATGTGTCTGGGTGTGTACATACGCATGATTAATATGAATGAGAATGTACTTAAGAGTAATACTGATACATTAACCTGTTTCTCAGATATATATCTCAGATACAAGCAGCAACTTCCTCTTGCCTTTCTTGTCATTTCTGCCTAAGGACTGGTTGCCTGGGAGATGCTGCTCAGTTAATGTAAGTCCTTTCACATTTTCATGGGCAAATGTCTGCAGATCACCTATCCTGACTTTGTATTACCCCTCATCTCCCATCCCTGGCATGTTGGCCTGGACTCTGGCACATAATGGTATATGTTTCTATGTGTTTGTGCTGGGTTTGATCTGCATTCATACGCACTAGCAAGCAAACCGCTTTCCTCACTTAATCATATAGAACTTTACTAAATATGTGTTTACTCTTTGTTTATCTGTTAAAAAAACGGCTTCCTGAAACTTGGAAGCATTTTTCTTTAGGGGCATAAAATTAACAGTTGGTGAGAATAGTACAAAATATGCTTGCAATATTCCAGATCTTTCAAAATTAACAGAAGCATGATCTTTGGCAGGTAGAAAACAATCAGTATATACACACAGGCTTTTCCTACCTTTAAAACATCTGAGAGCTTTAGGTACCCTATAGTATTGGACCTTTATTCCCTTTCCTGAGAAAGGAAAAGGAGCAAATTTAAATAAGAAATCCTACTCTTGATGGGCTCTGTATCTGTTCCCTCCACATGGCTTCAATGAATTGTCTTTGCGATATGTAATTTATGTGTTCCATGGTTAGCTGCGATGAATCTTACCTCCAGCTCTTATGAGATGATGAAAATTAAGTAGATTTTTCCATTGTGAGTTTCTCATCTCCCTTACCCAAACTCTCCTACTACTCAGAGAAATCTGCATTCAGAAAGGAAGAATGCCTTTGACCTAGTTAGAAACTTGATCCGCTTTTTTTTTTGAGAAAATATGCCTTTTATAGTATGTAAACTAGAAGAGATAGACCACAATTTAATGTGGTCACTTACTTATGTGCAAAAAGCTAGTTATTCATCATTTCCTTGCATTTACAATTAACTCACTCATTAAATGCAGTTTAAGTGGTGCCTCTATTTTGGAAAACTCCCCACTTTTTTACAAAAAGATTACACATTGTTATGGCCTTGTCACTTTACTCATCTGTTCATATGGTTAATACTTTCTCCCCAATACGTTCTTCATCTCATACTTTCAGTTGCGAGTTCATATTTCTTTCTTTTATCGGCTTCTTCTTCCCTCAATAGCTTCAACTGAAGCAGCAGGGGAAATAAAACTAATCTAATAAACCTATCTATTTTTATAACAAATACAATAGTAAATAATTGTCACTCTATGTGTAACCACTCTATTTTGCATAGAATAAAACAATTAAGAAATTTGATGTTTTATGTAACTCTTTTATTTTTTTTCCAAGTATATTCAGGTTTATGCAATGTATGATTCAGAATCATCACCCAAATCTGTTCCCACCCCCAATTAGGAAAGACTATATTGGATTTATATGAAGATACACTTTTGGTTTGAATTCAGGATTATGAGTGATAAATGTTAGCAATAACATTTCAGATACTAAAACAGACCTCATCCTTGTCATAATTTATAATACACTGACTCTGAGAAAGTTGACCTTTCTGTACTGTTTTAATCATCCGAGGACTGATTTGCTAAATTTCCTTTTCCCTCTTTCCCTCAATCATACTGAATAGCTCATTTTTATGTACAACTTCATTTCAGCTTGTTTATGAAGAAAAAAAAAGTGTTTGGAAATGCCCATTACTGTAGCAGAAAAGGTCTTCACTGGTTACATTTTAACGTATGTTAGCTGATGCTTCTTTTTAATACGTGTTCAGGATTCCTCCAACTGGTAAAATAATTTAATTCTAATAAAGACCAGATTAGCTAAATTGCTTTTCAGAAACAAAAATAAAAATAACAAAAAAGAAAGAAAAAAAACATACCTGCTTATTTTGTCTACTGAGGTCACCTTTTAAACTTAGATTCTGCGTTCTTATGCAGAGTGATATTATCAGTAAATAAATGTGCATGCAGAGAGAAACAATGGACAAGATGGGTCTACAAGTAGAAAACTGCAGATTTAAGAGTACGAGAGACACCACCGCATTTTATGAAGATCTCAGATGAAAGAGCTCAAGAAATATGACCAATACTGTAAAGAAAATAGGATAAATTAGCTGTCTGAAATAACAATTTGTGACAACGATACACCACATTATTTCTAAGCTTTTGTTATTAAAGACTAAAGCTTCATAATTTCCGTGATATTTCCCTGGAGGATTTAACTAATGATCTATTTGGTCCCTCAGGATTTAGCTCAAAAATATAATTTCTGAGTAAGAATGGGATCTATTCTGCCTAAATTAGGGACCTGACAAATCCATACACCTTTCCTTAAACCCTTCAGCAGCAACAAGGGGAGAGAAGTACAGAGGTAGGGTACAAGTATTGTCTGTTCTAAGCCAAACAATTTCCTTCTCCTCCTGAGGAGGATATGAATTTTTCACTTGTTGTCTTGAGCCATTTTTTCTTCATCTTTCTCTCTTACTATTTCTTTATTAGTTACAGGCTACTCAGTCGAGGTATCATTGTTTTGGAAGCAGCAGGGCTAACCTTATGTATCTAACATTTAGTATTGTTCACAATTTTCTTTTAGTTTTATGCATTTCCTATTTAATTGCACTAAATTTAAATTGCATTTAAGTTCCATATTTCCTATTTAATTGAAAGTGATACAAAGAAGATTACATAGTTTTGTTTTTGCAGAAAAATTAATAATAGTGGTAAGATGTGAAATTATTTTTCACATCATTAATCATCTCAAAAGTCCATGTACCTTCAAACAGAAGCACTAGCAACTCTGTTTAAAAGTACATGTGAGCCAGCTTAATAATAGCATTGTGCTGATGGACTGTGTTATGTCCAGAGTATGGATATCTAAGCCAAAGTGAGGAGGGAACAGGATCCTCTCCTAGACTGCGTGTACATGTCATGACACAGGTCCAGCTAACTGAGTTGTCACATACTTGCACTATAGTGTTCTAGAGGCCTGGACAAAAGATGTGAGAGGAGAAGAAAAGGGAGGGAAAGAGAGAAAAGGAAATTTAGCAAATCAGTCCTCTAAATTTAAGTTGATCTAATCTGCAAAATGCTGTGTATTGAAAAGTATTATGACATTATTTGGAATAGTTCTATGAGTCTTGACAGCAGGCACATCATGTGCATTCACAAAGGCACAGTGCAGGGTGTGCAGAGTGGCTCTTGGCCCTTTTGAATTGAGCCTTCTGCTAGAACTGTCTGTAAGGGTGATGTGGAAGACCTGTAATATTTCAAAGGACCTGCGAAACTTAAGAAGTCTTTATTGATGTCTACTGAAATATGATCTCAGTCTAGTGGGCTAGAAAAGTATTCTAAAAACATCATTGCAGAAAAAAAGACTTTAATCTGTCAACTAATAATTGGAAAGACAAATTGTCAAAATTCTGATAATGAAACAGCCTCATTTTAGGCACCAGTGCAGATTAGGGGTTGACCTGCTGGAGAGCAGTTCTACAGAGAAGGATGTTCTGGTGGAAAACATGTCGAGCACAGCGCAGAAATATGCCCTTGTGGCCAAAGCAAGTGCTGCATTAGGAAGAGTGTTGCCAGCAAGTTGAGGAAGATGATCATTCCCCTCTACCCAGCTCTGGTGAAGCCACATGTGGAGTCCTGTGTCCAGTTTTGAGCTCCCCACTACAAGAAAGGCATGGAGAAAGTCCATTGTGGAGCTACAAAGATGATCAAGGGACTGGACCATCTGTCCTATGAGGAGAGGCTGAGAGAGCTGGGCCTGTTCAGCCTAAAGAAGAGAAGCCTAAGAGGAATTTTATCAATTTGTATAAATTCCTTAAGGGAGGATGTCAAGTGGATGGACAGGACAAGAGGCAATGGTCACAAACTGAAGCACAGGAAGTTCCGCTTGAATTTGAGGAAAATCTCCTTGACTTTGGGGGTGAAGGAGCACTGGAACAGGTTGCCCAGAGAGGTTGTTGGAGTGATTCTTCTCTGGAGGTATTCAAAGCATATCTGGATGTGATCCTGTGCCATACCCTTTAGGTGACCCTGGTTGCGCAGAGCCATTGGACTAGATGATCTCCAGGGGTCCTTTCAATGTTAATCATTCAATGATTCTGTGATTACATCTCCAGCCAGTGTGGTGTGTGCACAGATTTACTTTCTATTTGAGAAAAGGATTTGAGTTGATGAGGATTCTTTCTTTTATAGATAAAAATATAGATTGCAATAATGAGTACATATGTAATACAAGTTACGACATTTTATATACCGCTTTTCTTAAAGATCTTTCTAGGATGAATTCTGTTCATGAATTGATCATTCATAGATTAGATCTTGCTTTGTTTTCATTTGCCTCTTCTTTCGATTCAGTGAATCACAATTCCTGGTCAAAAAACTTGCACAAAACCAGTCATCAGAATAACTATAGCAGCATTGTTTTGTGTAGTAATGATATACTACCAGTTAATTGTATCGTAAGACATCACAGAATCCTTGTATCCCTCAATACTGACAATTAAAAGAAGAAGGCATACAGATTAGTCTGAACTTAAAACATATCAATCCTTTGGCTTTTTGTGAGCAATAATCAGACTGTCAATTTTTTAATTTGGAATTTTCCTTTTTCTTTTGTGGATAGAAAACAAATGAAATCTGGATCATGAAATAAAAACATCTTTGTTTATCAAGAGATTAATTAAGGTACTAGCATAGTTTGAGCAACCTGTGAAAATCATGTTTGTTTGTTTGTTTTTGAAGCAAAATAAAATATTTTGTTAACTTATGTCAGGAAAAAATCTAAAAAGCAATGGCATATAAATAAAATACTTAACAAAGCACAATAGGCATGCAAAACAAACTAATTGCTGCCAATTCCAAACTGATATTTGAAGCACCCAATGTCATGAATTTCTTACTTTTTGGACTTTATTGAATCAAGTGTTGCTTTATCACTGTGTCCTCTACTGAAATGTTTGCACTTTTGAAGAACAGTAACTGCTATCTCTTTTTTTTTTCAGATATGGAAATGAGTCATTAAAACCTGCAATACATCTCATAAACTTTTCAAGAGATCTATCTGTATGAAACACATAGTGATAATGAAATGAAAATATCTGACATGGAAGGAAGAACAATATCACATTTAGACTAATGAGGTTTTTAATGTTCTTCATCCTATAATCCTTTCTAATATTTTTCATACTGGATGACAAAGAGATGACATCAAATTTGTGATCAGATTTCATAAGAAGATCAGATTAAATCAATCAGAGAATGGAGAATAAGATCTGTGTTTATGTGTATAGCTCATTCAGATATGTTATTTAGCTTTTGAATTGCCCCTATAAAATGTTTAATACCAAAATACTCATGAAATATTTTGGTTAGTTCTGTCACATTGGTACATATGTCCAGGTGTATTTAGTATTTTTGATTTTTTAGTCTCTTGTCTCTATAAAGTACAAGATCCTTAAAGTTTATCTGATGGTCTTTGATCTATTAAAGAGTATAAGAAATTCTTCTCTTCCTTTAAAATTTCTGTGGTTGTCATGGACGGGATTCAGAGCTGACATTAATGGAACTCTCATCCTTCCTTTGGAGATGGCTGCTCCCATTCCAGGTACCAGATTTCCTGTGTTACGTCTCTGCAGAAATTGTGTGCCCAGATCACATAGCAGTGGCTTATAGTTCTGTTTGCTGTTCCTGTAGCTTACTGTTCATTTAATTTAGCTTGAAAAAGAAAACCTAGGAAGAATAACTTGTCTAGATTTATAGCTATTTTTTATATAATATTTCTCAAATTTAGCATATGAGTTTAACTCCAGCTAAAATTATTGTCCATATGCTGGCAGTCTCTTTCTAGAATCACTAATTATTCTTCTACCACTAATCATATTGTTTACCACATGTGCGATCACTTCGATGCTATTTTTTTGTGTCTATGCTCAAATGATACCTTTCTCTTCCCATTCTTGTTCCCTCTATCTTTCTGATTTATCAGATCTGCTTTACATTGGGCCAGTTTGCATCTTTCAGGCATCCAGTACAGAATTACGGCAATCAAAAGGCCTATTTTTTTATTTATTTATAGCCACAGGAAGGCACCCACAATCTCCTTGTTTCAGTGAAAAATAAGAAAGAAACTTTTTTTTTTAAACTTCCTAGAAATTTATGAAACTACGGAGAGCTAAGAAAAGGCCAGTGCCTCTCCATTGTTTTCTGGATTTTTTGGGGAATGTTTACTCAGGAATAAAAGTATGAAAATTTTTTATGAAAACTGCAATTATTCCAAAAAATTAACTGTGGCCAGTAAGAGTCTTCAAATAATAAATAACCCTTAACTTGCTATCCAATGAAATATTGGATAGCAGGATATGAACAGCAGGACTGTTTAAAGATATTTGTTTATTAAATAATGAATGCCTTTGTCTCCACTACCATATTTTCTGTATTATTTCAGATACAGATTTCTGTATTATTGCAGATAACTGCATAACTGCACTATTCCTGCTAGTGAAAAGCTTTTTATAATAAAAATCATGCAATGTCACTTAGAAATATGAGCTTTTTTACATTTTTTTGCAAGTTGAGTGCCATACTTCATTTATTTCCTTCAAAAATCTGTGTGTATATTTGTACAAACAAAATCTGCATCAAAAGGGATGCCAAAGCATGCGGAGTTTTAATTAAAATCCTGTAATCTATAAAATACACAGAATTATGATATATGCAAAGCCCAAATATGCATTAGCAACTGTGATTCATTACTTATTTTTGTGTAATTAATTCCTTGAAAGTTTCTCACGACTAAAGATGCCACAATACTTTTATGAACAGGCTGAATATGAATAGATCCATAGGTCTTCCTGAAGGTGGCTCCATTTGATAAAGGTTAAGTTAGATAATCTGGGATCAGCTCAGCAGCAAATCTTATCAGAGAGATGGATCATAAGAGGAAAACCCAGCATTAATTGCTCAGAAAACAGGTATGAATAATGTCATGAAAGAATTTCCATGAAACAGTTCTGTGACATAACTGAAGCTTTCTTGAAATTATTCAATAATATGAACACACTACACAAAATGACAGAACAGCCCTTGCTTGCTTAGAGTGTATGTCTTAATCTCAATTCTGAATACTGTTTTAACTAAGTTTTTTTTTTTATTTCTGAGTACTAAAAAGTATAGGCTTGTCAGACTCTATTTCAAGCAGACATGATTATTTTCAGCTTCAGTGAAATTTCTAGAATGAAAAACAGCCCCTAAGAAAAATATTTGTTTATTTGAGGATGGCACTGCATTCTGTCTCAAATTATTATAGCTCATGCTGCAGATGAAAAGATAAAATACACCAAGCTTCATTTCAAAAGAAACCCTAAAATAGGAAATGGAAGAGGAAATTAAATGCCAGTGTATTTCAGAAATGAAGAAAAATAGCCTTCAAAACTTTGAAAACCATGGAAAATAATCATATTTGTTCCATAGATAAAAAAATAAAATCAGTGAAATACCTTTACATAATTTAAAGCCCAGCATAAAAGCATTTACCAGTGAATAAAAAGGCTTCCATCTTTATTAACAAATACACTTTGAACAGTGAGGCATTCCTTGATGTTCTAAAGGCTCTTTGGCAATAAATGAATAAGGAAAGACGCTATTTTTTCCACTGTAGAAGATAAACATTCAAAGACAAATTGTATCCTGAGATATGTAGTCAAGGTATTTTTGAAGTCAATAGAGTTCATCCAGTTTACCTGAATCTGGATTAGCATTTCTCTCAAACCTCAAAGATACAGCATCTTTGAAACCTGCTACAACTATTAACTCTGATCTGGTTGACATATGTTTACAAAAAAGTCAGAAACCTGCATTAAGTACTTGAAAATAGTTCAGAATACCATATTCAGTACTGAGGTGTTTTCTACCTTGTATCATATCATCCAATAATGACATCTACATCTTCTTCAAATTATCTCACAGTTCCATCAAAATACCTCCTAAATCAATAATAATACTATAACTGAACATCTAAATTTCCATTTGCAGAATAGTTGAATAAAGAAAAAAGGTTTATTTTTATTTTTATTTTTTTTTTTTAGTAAAATAAAGGGCAAATCAGTAAATAGTAGCAGTGATGATGGAAACTGGCTAAAAAGATTTCCAGGGCAAACAAATTCCTATTTTCATTGACTATAATGGGCTACAAGGCAGCTTTTGCATCCCCGCTGCAGACCTTCAGATCTTTCACATGTGCTCCTCTCAGATAAATAAAGGATGCTTTATTTTTATCCTTGTTATGTATACATACCCACTGGAATCCAATAAATACTCAAAACATTGTACATACAGAGGAAAGTACTCTTTTTGATCTGGATCCAACACCTTTTATCTTTTTATACCATTTATACTACTGGAGAAAATATCACAGAATTTTCCCAGAAACTGAATCACTTCCTTATGAAAACCTTTCAGCAAACATATCCTATCAGTTCTTTCCTCAAACTTAACTTTTGTCATAAGAAGAATATAACATGAATACTATAGATTTTAAATAATTGCCTTGAACAAAATCAAATAAAATGGATTTGATGAAGTGAAGAATAATTTTTGGTTTCTAGTTTTTAAATAACTTAAGAAGAGGATGCAAAATTAAAGAATCTTAAGCTACTCTCAGGCCAAAGATTTCACAAGACTCCCAAAAAAATCAGTCAGGAAAAAAGGACATAAATGAAGGAAAGAAATGAACACATAGATGAAGCCTGGAAAATACAGTCCATAAATTGGGACATACCAGTTGTTTTGTGGCTGACAAAGCAGGAAAAGCAAGGAGGGGAATGAAAAAGTAACACTGCTTCCATTGCACAGAAAGAAACCTAGCTGTGGCTATTATGTATGGATCTTTTTAAGAAAACTCAGGAAATTCATACTGAGTGATTTTTGTCTCTATTTTGATACATACACTTGAAAAAAGATGTAAGTTCATTTTCTGAAAAAAAAAATATGTTGACTTGAAAACAGTTGTTCCTTCTTTCTTTTGGAAGGTTAAAATATAAAGATTAAAAAAAATCTTTGTCCTGCTGGAAATTCAAGACTGTATTTTCTAATATCTGACCTGTGAAACAGCACATGTGTTAAGGTAGCTTCTTATTTTAAAGATTCTTCTTTTAAATATTATTTTTTAAATATCTGAAACTTAGAAGTCTGAATTTTAAAAATATTCCTTGAGATAGAAATTCTTAGCTTATGAAATATGTATCATTTTCAAAGGAAATTGTTTCTTAGGTCTAGGATAAATTATCTGGAATCTTAAAAAATCAAAATTAAGGATAGTAGTAACAATTCAATCCTATATTTTCTCTCTTTTTTTATTCATGTTTTAAAAATATATTGCCCTTTTGCAACTGTTTCAAAATGCCCTGAATATAACTTTCATATTTAGAAACTTGAAAACAGATATATTTTGTTTTCATTTATAGTTCCAAAGACAGTGAGAAGTGAATCCTTTTTTTACCCTGGTTTCCCTGTAAGTAGCAAAAGTATACATATTTATTGTAGTAAAATATGTTAAGTGTATGTACATGGCTCTAATACCAACTATAGCATTTTTCAGAACTAATCTGATGTGAGGGAAGATGAGAAAGAAGCAAATAAATGATAACCTGTAGGTACTTAGGTACAAAAAAGAAAATTCATGCAATTTTCATACAGCAAATTATCCTACCCTTAGCAATACACTCCACAGTTGTTGTTCACAGGAGTATTTTATGCAGCAGATTTTCTTCCTCATTTCTGCCTTTCCCGGTCTACAGAAGGTAGAAAATACAGACTATTCATTTTGAAAAAGAGAATGAAAAGAACATGTTTTCTTAATAGAAATACAGCTAAGCACAACCTCCAGAGAGGTTCGTATCTGAATAATTGTGCACAGTGTTTCTTCATTAGAAAGCGGAATGTTATTACTAGTTCTTCTAGGCCAGATGCCAGTGGCCTGAACTAGCTTTTTTTCTTCCTCAGTTTTTGTTCCCATTAAGATCCTGGGTAGGGTGAGAGACACTAAGAAAATATACTCTTTGACTTTGAATTTTCAAGAGTTTTGTTTTGCTGTGTATGGGGGAGTCACAGAGCACTGGCTGTGCTCTCGTACCGGCTGTAGCTACATGATCTTCTACAGGCAGGTGCTCCCTGAAATATCAGGGTTAAGATGTCTCTGATATTTATTTATTTATTTGCCATTATCGCTCTTTAATTCTGTGAAGTCTGCATTTGTTCTGAACTCCTAAGAAAACATAAAAATCATGGGCTCTTCAGAAAGAGAGGTAGTAGTATTGTATTATCTGTGTGGGTGACAATCTAACAGAAGGTACATCAGCTTTTGCGCTAAATACTTTGAGCAGTGAACTTTAAATAAAACTTCAATTATATTTAGAAGAATCTATAATCATCATCAATTGCTACACTACCAATGCTGTGGTAAACAAAGCTGACACTATCTGTTTGATAATTATTTTTTAAAAACAAACAAAACAAGTTCTGTCATGCTTGACAAATTTAATTGCAAGATGTTTTTTATTTGCAAAAGTTGCAGACTGTTAGTGGTAATCAAAGCAATGATTTGTCCTTGTCACTTTGCAAGGTTTAGTTTGTATTCGAAAAAACAGTGGCACAGGAGACAGGACAGGCACTTATATCACGGTCCAGATCAGATGCAAATTCTCCTTCCTGGAAGGATGAGAACACCGAGGAAATTTTGTCTTCGTCAGCCTTTCCACTTGAGTAAGTGGGACTCAGACTGAAAACAAAGCAGATGTACTTGGCCCTATGTCTCATTTATCAGTGTAATCTTTTCTTTTCCCCCTGTAATTGCATATACTTTTAACACATGAATAGAAGACACAGGGGGAAGAAAGGGGGGTTATTGCGCCATCCCATGTTGCTATCACATGGTTTTGAAAGGAATTTGCAGAAAATCCTAGTAATTAATGAGTTTCATCTCCTTCAAACTTGCAGAGCTCATCCTTACAGCAGTCCCTAAAGGAATCATCCCAAACGCTAAGCTAAGAATGCATTAAGCCTGATGTCTTTGCTATAAATTTGGAAAAAGAAAAGGGAGGAAAAATTTTTGTCAGTCTCTTTCTTCCTATATTTTTCATGATCTAGTATAAATAAATTATAACTATTTTAATGCAGACCTGTGCTATCTCAAGCCGAAAATGCAATTCAAACCACTCTTGCCACTTTAAAAAGACTTTTCCTCCACTGTACAATTTTTGAGCTTCAAGTAGCTTAACTGAAAGTGGAGCTGAGGGTTATTATCTTTTCATACAACGGCATAGTCTCCATTTTTTTCCTTTCTCTGTTATTCTTAGTTTCAACGAGCAAGCACTCCATTGCTATTTAAAACACCCTACTCTGTGCTTGACTGATTTGAGGGCTTTTCTTTGCTTCCCTAAAGGGAGAGCTGTAATTTTGACTTTGACTTAGCGATTTTGCATCCCGCTGCCAGAATACATTTTTGTTCCGTTGTTAAAAAGACCCGCATTCCTTTTTCTTCTTTCTAATTGCTGCTTGCCTTTAGGGGGAGGAAAAAAGGGGAGAGCGTTGGGCCCCCGGCCTGCCGGAGCTCGCGGTGCAGGGGCAGGGAGGGATGTGGTGCTGGGCGCAGCAGGCGCTGCCTCCTCTGCACTGCCAGGGAAAATCTGTGCTCTGGAGCCTGTAGGTTCAGCGTTTGCTGAAGTGTTTCCATGGAGACAGGGCCTTGCTGGGGGAAGCAGCTGAACGCGGCAGCAGAACGATACCACCCGCTCGTGAATAACATATTGACTGGTGCAGCCAACCCCGAGCTCAGCTGAGGCCTTTGCTCACTTTGGGAATCTCGCGTTGTTGGAAATTAAATGCTTATTTCCCAAAGAAAACTTAGAAGTCAGTAAACTACCCATATGAGAAACAAGCAGAGAAGCAGGCAAACAGACATAAATACATCCACTTTTTATCGAAACTGTGTTGCATTCTTGCAATGCTTGGGGAAACTTAGGAGCTCCATTCAATCCAGAGCCCGCTGGTTGCATTCAGGGGTTGTTTTTATGTCAGATTTCTTTCCTTCTAGATCTAAGACCAAACAAACACCATCTTCTTTAACACGAGCTACTTTTAACTCATTAACTCCTTGACATTCTCAATAAAATGACAATTTGCTGAATATCTGCATGCGACTGGTTTACATGAGCATTTCTACTTGTGAATTAATTTCTCCATCACAAGATGGCATTTGAAGTGTATGATTCCTATTGAAACTTTGTGCATGTTTAATTTGGATTCAATTCTTCAGCAATTACTTTTTTCATTTGAATGTCCACGCTTACCCCACCAAGGTTAATGGACTGGGAGGAGGAAAAGCTAATGGAAATGTATTTTATTTTAAGATGAAGGTATTCATTTTCACACCTAAACTGTGCTTCATTCCACAGTGCCTGTTTGGGCAAGGCACATCCCATTTGAACAGCTTTGCTATTAAGATTTGCATCATATACCACAGATAAATAAAATAATAATAATAATAAGTTAGTTTATAAACATGGAGCTGAAATCCTGACTTCATTAAAGTCAGTGCTAAAACTATATCTTGGCTTCTTTGGGGTATTTTTAGCAAAACCAAGAAATTATTACTACTGCTATAGAATATTTTAGTAAAACTTAATTTGAAATGGTTCATATTTTCTAGCCACCAGCGCTGAACACAAGTGAAAGAAAACTGACAAAGAGGGTAGGTTCTGCACAGTCGCCCTAGTGGCCCTGTCCCCACATCCTGCTGCACAGAGGATCAATATGATCTTGAAAACAGACTCATTGCAATACAGGAGCCACTTGGGTCCCATTTAGCTGAAAAAACTCTCTCCCCTCAGAGCTGTGTGTGCTGTGAGTTGTAGATGTTGCCTTTGGTGAAAGATGTTCTCAGGATAGAGAGGAGAATACAACTCAGTCTGGTGCAAAAACAGAAAAAATCCCCAAACTCCAACTTTTCAGGAAGATACTTTCCCTCCATATCATGCAGCATGCCATACCTGAGCTCTGGGTGGCTCCACGGCCTGGGAAAATGCCAAGCTCGATGCCTATCCTAACAACCTTTTTTTCCCACCCACTCTTGGTGGAGAGGTATCTTAACTTGCTGCTAAAATATGAGTTGCTGAACTCATTTGTCACATTTTAGACTCAATGATCGTGTGCAATGTTTACAGTAAACTATATTGCTGTTACTTAGGATGAGGTTGTCATGGCGCTAGGGCGGCAAATGGCTGTGTTTGCTGCAGCTTGCCTCTTTCTGTCTGTCTGTCTGAAAGGTTATGATATATCAGCACAGTACAGGGAGTAAAAAAAATTTAATGCCACATCTGGTTTTTTATTTGTTTGTTTTCAACAAATTAAATATACCCGTGCTTTAAGAATGTGGGTGTAAACTCTTAAACGAAAGAAAAAGTTCTCTCTCTACCATCTCTTCTGTGGCAATCTATTACACTATGATATCATAATTTTGGAAATTCAGATCTCTTGTCCTCAAAATCACCCTCTTGGCTGAGCAATGACCTAGGCTGAGACCTGTCAGCACATTGGGGACTCTGGTGGAGCAGAAACTGAAGGGATGGAGACAACAAAATGCTGCTTTCTTATAGAGGTCTGTTGCTGCCACACGTTGTCTTTGGGGATGATGAACTGCATCTCATAAATGTGTTTGTCCCGAAAGACTGCCTCCCTTCAGCTCTGCACTATTATAGCTGTGTTTTCATAGTGTTCTTACAACGAAAAAACATGGTCTCAAGCATCAGGTGGGATCTCTGAGTTCCCTCTGGTTTGTCACTTACCAGCCATTCTAAAATGAGAAGATTGAGCACAGGTTTTAGCATAGCCAGAGTAAATAACCAGTAGATAAACCAGCTAGTTCTGAGGAAAGAGATCTGAGATTTATTTTGCTGCAGTAAAGGTGCTCGTAAGCCTGAGCTATCTAACTAGAACCAGGAAGGGTCCATGCAGCCACAACAGACACATCCACTGCTGATGTAGTCTGATCCAGCAGTCAGCTGGATCTGCTCATCCAGCGGTCAGCATCTTTATCTTTGCAAGAGAAAAGATTTGAGCTGTAGTGTCAGACTTGAAGGACCTCACATCTGATAGAGAGATGAAGGATGTGAGGATGGCCAGACAGATTACAAAGAAAGCACTTCCTGCAACCTCATATTTTGAGAGGTGAAAAAGTTGCTGTAACACATTAAATTATGACATAACTTAGTACAGAATGGGTACAGTCCTCAGACTGCTGAAACCTGGGGCATCAGACAGCATTAAACATACAGGTGAGCAGAGGTTGACAGGCAGGACTATTTCTCACTGTATGAAGACATAAATAGATAAGACAGTATCATAGCATAGGCTATTTACAATCACTTGAAGGAGCAAGTGCCACCCTATTTTCAGAGCTCCACTCTGGAGCAGTAAAAGAGACCAACTAATTAATCACAAAGAAAAATCTTGTCTTTTGCTCCCTTTCAAAATTTGAATTGGTGCAGATAGTACTTGACCTTTGAGTGCAGATCATACTTGACCCATGAGTCTCTCTAATGTGGAGGACTTTGCCTTCAGTTCTCGAACACAGGTGTTGTTTGTGCTCAGTTTTGCAATGGAATTTAACAACCATCTTATGCTGAAAAATCACACAAGGACTTTCAGGATCAAACTTATTATGTATTCAGTATCCCAATACTCCATCTGCTGTTTCCTTGTTCCATATCCCATTAACAAATGCTAAGCTGCAGATTGTTTTTCACATAGTAATGAGCTGCATAAGTATGCAAACAAAACAAAAGTTATACATTTCTGTTAGAACAAGTGCCAAGAACACCTCCTGTTGCAACACTACTAATGACAGGATAGCAACAGTGGAATAAAGAGAGTAATTTGTAGTATTCCCAGGTCAGCTGCACACATGGTTTCTCCAAAAATAAATAAGTGAGGCAATTTATTCTAAACTTACAATGCACTAGATTCATTCCTGCTTTAATTGTAGCAGCCTCAGTGGACGTGTATCAGAAGAATTTGGCCCTCCATTGGAAAGCTTCCTACAGATGGTGGGAAAGAAGGTGACCAGCATAAATAATGTCATTATCCCAATTAACTAGAATTGATTAATTCCTCCATCCATTTCCTAAGTGATTATCTCCAATTAAAATAATTGCCTGGATAACATTCCCCTGCTAGATCCCTGGGTGAGATGGAGATGTTCCAAATAGTATTTTACTGATATACCAGCACAGCCGCTGCTACCTGGCAGTAGCAGAACACATTATAATCTGCTACAGTTCAGCCTGAGGAAGCTTTGGATTGTCTCTAAGATACACAGACTCACTTATTATTTGTATAACCACAGGGTTACCATGAAATAAGATTCAGACTATTGCAGAATGCAAAGAAAAATAGTGCCTGTTGTGAAGAGCTTAAAGTCCAAACAAGCACATATGCAAGTGGAAGAGTGCAAAGAATCCATGAGAAAATATCAGTTAGCACAGTCAGCCTGATAGCATCCCTGCAGCAGCCTGTCACCACTATATTTTTGGTAGGCGCTGCACTAATGGATGTTTTTTAAGATTTCTGAAGGTAGCTAGCTCTGTTGCAGAGATATCCTTCCAGCTGTGAAGGTGATAAGTCTGATGATACTTCTCTGAAAATTTAATGCTTGGGCAGGGGAGATTGACACTGGAGAACTAGCAGAGGTGAGAGTCTGCTTTCTGATTGTGATTGAGAGATGATAGGTACGGCAGGGACGCCTTGAAAAGGCAGTTTCTGAAACTGCAAGTATGAGAGGGATTTAAAGAGAGGAATAACAAGCTCAAATGGGCTGGATGCTAGCAGGGCATGTTTAACCACAGTGAAGCTCCACTGGGACAGGACTGCATCTGCTAAGGTTGGGGAAAGAGCAGTTCTAATAACTAAGTGTGAGAATATGCATAGGTGATGCACAGAAGGATATGAAAGACTGTAACTGAGATATGTTATCAACAGAAAATATGCAGAATTCAAGCATAGTTTACATCTAAAAATGGTAAAACCAGAATGAACTGAATAGGATGCCCAAACTACAGCCCTGATTAAGTAGTGCAGAGACTACTATAGTTTTAAGAAAGCAAGCAAGAAGAAAGCCTGGAATGAGAAATTAAATTTTGTTTTAGGCATATTGAATCTGACATCCTGGTTACACAATGATAAGAAAATAGCAAAGCCAAGGTAACTTTAATTTGAGCAGAAAGATGGTTATACAGTATTGAGTGATAGCAATGAGTTGTTGGTGTAAGTAAAAGCAAATTTTTTTATTTACAAATGAAATTTTACCAGGATAAGACATGAAGGAAAAAAACAAACCAAACTAAAACACTGGTTAGGTGCATTGGAACCCTGTAGGTGGCTGATAGAGGGAGGAGAATGGTTGTTTGTGGGACGTACTGAGAACATAATAGTGTGAATAAGGAAGGGATAGCTTAATGGATACCAGTGAGAGCAGATTAGCAAAGCAGAAAGGGACCAGAATGTCCTGAGAAGGCAAAGCTGGATTTTGCTTTTAAGCTTAAACAGTATAGAATCTGACTTGTTGCTTACATAGGCCTCTTCTGATAAGGAGGGACCCCGTCTGTCCTATGCCACCATTTGCAGATGTTTTAGATACCCTATGGTTCTTTAAAGGCATTGTACTCTGTAACCAAACAGAGCCCTACAGGTGGGATTCAGTCTATGCTAAAAGTATCTTCTATACAAGTTTCTACAAGTATGTTAAATGTTTATGCTAACAAAATGATCAATGCAGTTACTAGGACTTATGGAACAAATTACATTCTCAGGTAAAGCATAGAGCTACTCAGCTAAGGCATCTAGTGTCATCTTAAAGATCTCAGAGTACTCAAGGTATCTGCAGAAAACCATCAGGACAGGGCCTTATGTGGCATAAAACAAGGAGATTGATGAAAAAAAAAAGTTTTTCACATAAAATGAGATAAATGACTTACCTGAAGAATACAACCCTTTTAAATCTTCTCATCATCCCTCCCCACAGTATTTGGGAAGAAAGAAATGTTATTTCAAAATAGTCTCATGCATAGCTTAAACTGTGCTCTGTGAGAATATATTTCTCACACTGATGGTAATTCCTTCCTAAGAAAGTCTACCATAGCAAAGAGATCTGGATTTGTGCATGCAAAGCCATGAGAACAAAAACATGATAACAGCATGAACTAACAAGGGTAAAATACTGTCCCAGAGGACATAAAAAAGCGCTGCCATATCTGCACTAACCCCACTTTCTTTCACTATGAAGGATAGAATCCAGAAAGCATCAACCAGTGATGAATGCAAGTGAATGCATTCATCACTGGTTGATGCTTTCTGAATTCTATCTTTTATAGTCACAGCTACATCTCATCAGACCACTTGAGCCTTTATATGACATGTGTAACCCTGAGGAGGCACTGTGTCTAAAAGAAAATGGTTATTACTGAGACTGAAGGAAAAAAATATATTAGTTGTTTTTTTGGTTGGTTGGCTAGACAGGAACAGACGAAAAGTGAAATACAGCATATAAGCAAACAGGCCTTTTGTTTAGACAGAACGTACCTTTTGTCATTGTTGTTTATGAAATAAAACTCAAAAATGCCATTGTGTGAGTGGAAAGTGTCTGTTCACTCATGGCCAAATAGGAGATAGGAAGGGACCAGCTTCACATAGGGACAGAGTTGATAAAGCAGTCCTATATAGTTTAGGAGTCCTACCTAAATTTCCCTCTTTCCTGAAGAAGACATGTTAGAGTCTTCACTAATGAAATGGGAGAATATTGTGCAATGTGAAACAGTTTCAACAAGAAGTGTGAAGGAAATGCGACTGAAAATATGAACCTCAAAATATCTAATTCTGTCATGGCTAAAGGATTCACCACATGGGTAGGAAACACTTGTTCAGATCTTTATCTATAAAATGAGTTCAGCTGGTGGTTGAACTAATAGAACATAGCTGTGAAAAGTGGTGAAGGTGAATTGATGTCTTCCTAAATGGAGCAAATGAGAACACAGACCAAGTGTTCAAAAGCAATGGTTACCATACAAGAGGTATTTTCATAAGAAGAAATATTGTAGTTCAAACAACTTTTTAAATGGGAAAAAAATGTAAACATGCCTAGACTCTTCTTAGCAGTAACAAAGATGAGTCAAGATATAGCGATTTGCATGTATTTCTACACCCCAGTGCTATACTCTAAGGGAATAACAGAATATCTTCTGAAATGCTGCCATTTAGTGTGATGCCAGTCAAATCTTTGTAATGCTTTTTATTTTATATTGAGTTTGTCACAAACTGTTGATGTATGTGCCCAGTCATGTTGGAATAGCCTCACCAAGTCTTCTGGAAACTTGAATTATTCTACGAGCATTTAATCAGATTTCTTGAGCGCCAGATTGCTGGTCTTCTTCCAAACCTCAGCCCATCAGAATTAAAATAAGATATTTGACCAAAACTGATCAGATCAGAAAAAATGAATATTAGTATGACAGTGAGGCTAACAGGTGAGTAATCCAAATAAATAGTTTTTTTTCAAAGAAGCAGCTCATTTCTTACCCATATCTCATTCATCAGATAAGATATTTATTCTTATAAGAAGCAAATAATATCAATTAAATTAAAAACCTTTAAAGTGAGTATGATTAACTGGGATTTTTGTTTTCTTTTGTTCTGTAATCTTCTTTCTGTGGTAAAACAGCCTGAAAAAGGGGAAAATTACTTAGAGAAAAACTAGGGCCTAACAGAAGTTTTGGCACTACAGAAGCTTGCTTGCAGTGAGACACCGCTGCCACTTCCAGAATGGTTGGTATTCTGGACTCTGCTCCTCCACAGTTCCCTGGGCAGCGCAACCTGCCCTCGTTACAGCTGCAAAGGGGAGTAACGGAGGCTGGAGCGGGGTGAAGACACATGGCCAAACTTTCCTGCACGCCCTGTGCTGGGCTGCTGATCAGCCGCACAGGAGCTGTCCAACGGGAGATACACGGTAACGTGTCTGGTGCTGAGCCAGTAAGGGTGGCAAATCACTCCTTTTGGATGAACTTTGCTCGAACTTTGCTCATTATAAGCTCATTATAATGTCAAAAAACAGCCTCCATCCCAAAAGTTACCCGCCTCTGAGGTATGACCACTCCTCACTGAGCCTGCGCGCTAGATTTTCGATTGCCTGTACCATTAAATGAAAGCGAGAAACTTTTTCACCATTCAATAATAAAAAGTATGACTGCAGTCACTCAAGCTCCACCTGAATTTAAAGAAATGTATAAAAGGTGAACTAAGGATGAGAAGGGAGAGAGAAGATTCCATCGTAACTCCTGGGTCGGTCGACGGGATGATCCCTCTTTCCTCCCCTTGGGCAGGGACGCTGCCTGAGGAGACTCAAGACTGAGAGCCCTCTCCCATCTCCTGTGGTGAGTGATGATTGCACATTTGTACATCAGAGTTAGCTAAAAACCCCACACTGTAGCAGAGAATTTCCTGTACTGACATCTGAAACCTGCTTTGTAAATGTTACATTTGAATAAATCCTGCTGTTTGTGAACGTGACTACTTGTTTGCGGGGAGGCAATCGGACCTACGGTCCTCAGCCTGTTTGTGAATCCGATACTGCCAGAGTCGAGCTTATAGTAGATCACACTATTTGGGAACTCAATTCGCTCTTAGGAAAGTGATTGGACCTATGGTCCACGGAGTGTGAATCCAATGCTGATTTGATATCTCCTCCCTGCCCCACCACCACTATGGCTTTCAAACTGCAACATTTTCACACCTTGCCAAAAGACATAACACAAAAAAGACTTTATTAAAAACTCTAAAAACATAGATAATATCTTTATGTAAGAAAGAGAAAACAAGACACGTATTTAAATATGGGGTGCTATCAACCAAGTCCATAATAGTGGATAGGAGGGCAGTAAGAATTAGTCTGATAAGGCTTTGTCAGTAGACATAATTTTACAGTTCTTTCTTTACTAAGCTGCAGTTTTCTCTGTTTTGGTTTCATACTGTTCACCACTCTTGCAGGTCTGCTGCCCAAACATACTTTAATGTCATGAAATGGATTATGAGCCTAAGCCATTTGTCAGTTTTCAAGTTTGATGTCCTGTTTTAAGCAGTTATCTCTGTCAGAAAATTCAAGATATTAAATGTTGCTGTAGTGCTGTGTCATTACTGGGAATGAGTGACTGCAAAAGCATTTCAGCTTCTCAGCATTTTCTGCCATTACTGAAGTTTGAACTAAGTGCAAGACAGATGAGGAAAAGACTAGCAAGAAGAAACTCAGCCTTCTTGTAATCCATGCAATGCAGATTGTGGAATAGAGCCTATAGTATGAAAGGATAGAGTATTAAGATTATATTTCAAGGTCACAGCAATTTTCTGGAAAGAAACTATTACTCCAAAAAGTTAATGATTTGCTGTTGAGCTACTCCGTGCTGTTATCATTTCCATCACTGGGCCCTAAGTGTCCCATTTTCACCATTCGGTCATGCAAGGAAGGCAGAAAATTAAGGAGTATAAAACACCTGTAGCTCTGCATATCAAAGTTTCGGTGGTAACTGAAGAAAAGTTAAACAAATTTTCTCCTCGTATCTTCATTTAGGCATCTGGAGAGAGTCAAAATCCAGTTCAGTGTAGGTATAGTGAGTTTTGGTGAGTAGCCTATTCCTATTTGGAGAAGGTGCAACTGTTCTGCTAACCTGGAAGGTGAATGCCTCTAGTCATAAGCAGAAACAAGACAGAAAAAGATGTCTTTCCTGGTCTCTGGATGCTCTAAACCTCTTTTTTTTTTAAAAAACACCTGAAACACTAGCACAAACTCTAACAAGAAAAAGCTCAAACTGAAAAAAAAAATTAAATAAATAAATAAATAATCTGTCTCTTGAGTAATAACCATTTAGAATGACAACAAAATAATTGGGAAGAGTGAAGCAGAGAGCATAGAAGATATCTTCTTCAAAATCACCCTCTTACATAACAGCCTATTTTAAAAATCAGTGAAAATAGTACAAGCTTCAAGCTGCAATTAAGCATGAAAAATAGAATTATTTTAGAGAAAAGATTGAAAAAAATGTTAAAGTAAGGGGACTAGAGTGTCACAACAACAGCTCTTATTTTTTTATGTTGAAGAGTTCCTGGCTAAAGAGAGACCAGAAGAGACAAATTACAGCAAACGCTTATGTAATATAATTTTAATAGGAGATGAAAAACGAATTTTGAAAAAAAAAATATTTGAAGCACAATATGCTAAATCTTGCTTACTTGTTTAGCTTATGAACAACGCCTGAGCTGATATGTTCTGAACTTATTCTGTCATAAGTCAGGGTGTGATTAGGCGTTGGGGTACTGCTCAGAACTCGAATGTAACAGTGTCCATTACTAAGCTATCATAAAATAAAAAATAATAAGTTCATTTGAGAGTTTAGTAGGAGCCAAAGAAGAAATTTTAATGTTAGAATTGTATCCTAAATAAAAATCTAGGATTTGAACAGCAAAAGTCCTGCAACAGCTCTACACAATTACGCAGGTCTTGCTGGTGTGTGGTAGGGAGCTCCTTGGTCCAAATATGACAACAATCCATATTAATCACTGAGTCTTCAGGGACTCAAAAAGTCTGAAATTAGTCAAAAAGTGTCAGTCAGAGGATTAAGATCGTTTAAAGTTTCAGAATTTGTACTTAATTTGGCCTGTTAGCCAAGTAAAAGCCAAGTTTTGGTAACTAATAACATCCAGCCTCACTAACTTTGAGTTCTATAAAATGTATCACCATCCATACATGCATATTAAATTAAAATTAAAAATATAACAAGAATAGATTTTGCTACTATGAGTGATTTTTTCCAAAGGTGGATTTTGAATGTAATAATATACATATATATATACATATATATATATATACACACACCACAAAGACATTGTGCAAAGAATACACGCAAATGTTTGCAAAAAGCTGATTGTGAAGTGCTCAACATAAAAAGAAGACAGAAAAGTTAATTACTCCAGGACATGCTGATTCAAATCCTCACATACATTCATGGACTGGTAAATCTACTTAGATATTGCTGTGATTCTGAGGACTTTTCCTTGTTTTTTTCTAAGGAAGTTTTTTGTTTGGTTGTTTCAATTTTATTTTGTTGTTTCATGGTCAACAAAACAGGAAACCTTTTGAGCTGTTGAATCTCCCTCACAGTCTTGCACATGGAAACTGGCCTTCAGGCAAAATTGATCACTAGTTTTTATTATTAAAATATGACTTTGTTATTTAATATTAAAAAAAATGCTTTCCTGGTTGAACATGAGAAGCTTCTATTGCTGTTCTAAAATTAGCCAAAGTAAGGGGAAATTTTTCAAGCTATGCTTTTAGGAGGAAAGGTGATACTGTTCCAAAGCCTTTGTTAATACCCAACTGGAGTTCAAAACCCCATTCAGAGACCCTTTGGTTAACCCAACCAATGAATGTCTTCTTGCAGGTATGAATTTTTCTGTCAACATATGCTTAACTGAAAGCATCTGATTTGCAGTGTGTGCCAGGACAGCAGATGCTGTGCGAGTCATTTCAGAATGATACAGTGGAGAACTCATGCCTGCAAAAGTAACATCCTCCTTCTGAGACCCTATTGCAAGATATTTTTATCATACTTTCTTTATGAAATCTTTTACTGTGAAAAGTTTGAGAATGAGAGAAAGAAGTATTTTTCTGGTCTTTAGAATCTTTTCTATATAATTTATTCATGGAATATTGTATACTGCAAAATAACTGGGTTGGGGAATCTTCTGCTAATGGCATATTAATGTGGTGTCTACATAGGGAAAATACAGCCCAATACAAATAAAGCCCCCAGTATAATCTGTTCTTCAATACAAGGCCAGTATCTGAGAAACTGTCTGCAAACTTCCGACAGACTAAGGAGAATGACGTAGCACAATGGCAAAAAGTAAAAAGTGTTATTACTTACTATGGAAAAGAACCAAAAAGGAACATTGTAGACTAGAAACCACATTGTGAATCTAAGATCTTCTCCAATTCCTGCAGAAATTTAATACTGAAAGAGGCATTTAGGTAACTGAAGGCAAATTACTTTGATTGCAAGGCAATTGTCATCACTGAAATCATTTCTAGCCCTGTTAAGTTCCTCTGAGTTATGTCTGTAACTCAGAGGAGAGCAAGATTTCAAATAGGCCTTTGAAATAACTACTAAAAATGTCAGATGACCTTTTATACAAGACCTTACAAATCTACCTTTTTCTTTACACATGCTTCAGGAGCTTTCGGTCAAAACTCTAATTCTTGGAAATAATGGTCAGCTATTACATATGCCTATTCAGGAGAAACCAAAGCTTTCTGGGAATCCATTGTGTACTTTAATTTTAGTCTCATAATGTAAGAATCTCCTTAACAAAAGCTAATTTTTAAAATGACTATAAAATGTATAGTGTAAACAGTTCATTTTGAAGATCTCTTGTCACTTTAAGTCACCTTTTGGGTATCTATTATACATTCTTTAGAGAAAGCATATTTTTCTTGTGGTAAAGTAGCTAACAATGAATCTGAATTTCTTGAAGCTTTTGGAGTCTAAATATCCTTAAATCTACCACTAAAATAAATCATTTTACATTTAAGTCTTTATCTAACTGCATATATTATTTATAATTATTATATTTTAGATAGATAGATGGATGGATGTAATCTAGATTCTTTTATTTTTCTGGACAAGATATAATGTCTGTGTGTCTTTAGGAAGAAGAAGCTCCCCCACCACAATATCAAGAGAGGACAAAATAGCAGGAGGTTCTAGTGAAGGGACTGCAGTCCCCATGGTTTCAGCTGAAGTGCGGCTTCAACCGAAAGCCCTCCTCTATGTCTGCAGAATTACTGCAGCTCTTCTCTAGACACCTCTCTAGCACGTGAAGAGCAATGGCACTGCTCCTTGGACTACCCTGCTTTGTTGGTCGGGATCCCAGAAGTTCAACGATAAAATTGCTTCATGAACTAACAGCACACCAATGGCTCCTGACACTTGCCAGAGATTTCAGGAAGCTTTTTAACAGGATTAATACATACTAATTCCCCTTTCCTATCTAACAGGCTCAGCATTTGTCAGTAAAAATCCTACAAAGATACTTATGACTTGTCCAATTCTATATTAGAGATGCATTGATTTTAACAAGTTACGGCATACTAGCTACTTCTGAGACACACAAGACAGAAAACTTAAAAAAAAATGCCTGTAATTAAAAATGGCATTTTTTAAATACCCATCTGTGAGGAAAATTAAGTTTACATATCTAGAGTCATTATAAATTGTAGAAGTGAACAATTTGCCCTTGATTCTCTAAATACAATCAATATTTATGAGTGACATACATTGTGCACATCATTATCAGTACAGAGGTCAGTTGATGGAGATGCCTGCCAGCATATCCTACCTAGCAATCAATAATGGTCACTTTGTGTTAGTGCTCCATGTTTCCCCTATGTCACTGATATCATCTGTGATCCAATACCTAAGTTTTTGGACATTATACCATCAAAAAGTTTGAGACATCTTGAGATTAAAAAGTTTGTTACCTTAGCTCGAAAAACAATCTTTTTTTTTCCTGGCCTACTTGCACTTCCCCCTAATCTAATTGTAAGATAAAAATTAAATCTGTGAATCAAAATGGTGAATAGTGGTATTTACTATATGTACATTAGAACATCTTTTATCATGCTGATAAAATCAAAATCAAATTAACAGATGTGCAACACTTGAAATATTAAGTGCTTCCTTATTATTTTACTAAGGGTGTTATCACAAATAATAGGGCCATGCTTCTTTTGTGTCTTTATGCTCTCTAGCTGTGCACCTTTTTCCTCTGAGCTTCATTCATGTCAGTCAAATACTAGAAGATACAATTCTTTGTATGTCTTATGATTATGTTATTTTTCTCCTAAGCTGGCATTTAAATATTTGTCTTTAAAAAAACCCTTTTTGTTCTAAGATTTTTAAAATTTTACTTGAACTCAACAACATTAGAAATAAACAAGTAGATCAGCACAAAAGTTTATATCTTAAACAAATCCTTACTTGGATGTTTCTCTACTTCTCTCCTTTGAAAGGCTGCTCCAAGGTTGTAGTGAAGTATTATTACTCTTTTTGGACCAGTAAAATAAAAATATGTAGACTGACTGTGGTTTGCCTATGTTGCTCAGCTGTGAAGTCTGGAAGATGTGTAGAAGCTTGGGCTACTCTAGCTGGAAAGTAGCTGCTCTGGACAAAAATGGGTTTGGCTTCCTATTTTTAGACAATGGAGACAACAACCGAATCACAGAATCACAGAATGGTTGATGTTGGAAGGGACCTCTGGAGATCATCTAGTCCAACCCTCCTGCTCAAGCAGGGTTACCTAGAGGTACATTGCACAGGGTTATGTCCAGGTGGGTTTTGAGTATCTCCAGAGAAAGAGAACCTCTCTGGGAAACCTGATCCACTGCTCTTTCACCCTCACAGTCAAAGAGGTCTTCCTCAAATTCAGGCAGAACTTTCTGTGCTTCAGTGTGCACCCGTTGCCTCTTTTCTTACTGTTGACCACCACTGAAAAGAGTCTGGCCGCAACCTGTGGACACCCTCCCTTAAGGTATATACATAAGATCCCTCTCAGGCTTTTCTTCTGCACAGGCCCAGCTCTCTCAGCTCCTTCTCATAGGACAGATGCTCCAGTCCCCTGATCATCTCCATAGCCCAGTGCTGTGTTCTCTGCAGTAGTTCCATTTCTCTTGTGTACCGTGGAGCCCAGAACACACAGACGCACACAGATGTGGCTTCTCCACAGCTGAGCAGAGCGGGAGGATCACCTTCCTTGACCTGCTGGCAATGTTCTTCCTAATGCAACCCAATATTCCTTTGGCCTTCTTGGCCGCAAGTCCACGTTGCTGCCTCATGCTCAGCTTGTTGTCCACCGGGACTCGCAGGTCCTTCTCCGCAGAGCTTTCTCCAGCAAGTCCACCTCTAACCTGTAATGGTGCATGGGGTTGTTCCTCCCCAGGTGCAGGACCCTGCACTTGCCTTTGTTGAGGTCCCTCTCACCCGTTTCTCCAGCCTGTTCAGTCCCTCTGATTGGCAGCACAGCCCTTCAGTGTATCAACTACTTATCACAGTTTTATATAATCAGAAAACTAGCCGAGGGTGTACTCTGTCCCTTCATCCAGTTCATTGATGGATAAATTGAACAGGATTGGATTATCCCCGGAACCCCCGGGGAACACTGCTGACTACAGGTCTCCAACTAGACTCTACACTACTGATCACAACCTTTTGAGCTCTACCATTCAGCCAGTTTTTAATCCACCTCATTGTCCACTCATCTAATCCATGCTTCCTGAGCTTTCCTATGAGGATGTCATGGAAGACAGTGTTGAAAGTCTTGCTGAAGTCAAGGTAAACTGCATCTACCACTTTCTCCTCATCTATCCAGACAGTCATTCTGTCACAGAAAGTTATCAGATTACCTAAGGATCTTCTACTATGATGTCAAAATGTCCGTAGTTATTCATGCCTTTATCTCCAAGCTGAGTCAGAGGAACACAATTTACTCTAGTTCTGTGCAATTAGTAAAGATGTAACAGTAAAAGAGATCATTCACAAGCCTCATAAGGAATATTGAAAGTGTACTTTGCCTTCAGTTACATAAATCAGTCACTATTTGCTATATTGCAAACAAGTTTCTTGTAATTAATATGGACCACTTTTTATAATCTCCTCTGTACCTTACATATGTCTTTTTAATTGCTTTTTTTCCTCTCTCATAATTTATACAGGAGTGTAATGAAAAAGAAATATATGAATTACACATTTGTACTGGCAGAAAATATTATAAACAGACTGGCAATTGACTATTAGCTGGGCACACAAAGCTTCAGGGAAAATGTTTATTCCATTGCTTTGAAAAATCTAGGGTAACAACTTTTTTTTCATATTATGTGCTATATTCAATATCATAAAAAATGTACAATATAAACAGGAAAACTATTTTTTCTCTACTACACCAATTTGACTATTATATAGTGAATCTGTCCATGGAGACTTTCTACCCTTTTCCAAAGGAAAAAACAATATATGGATTTAAAATAAAATTTCTTAATTCGCTGTGAAATCATTGCTCTGTTGAAGTCTATAAAAGCTTTTTCCTTTCTCATGAATTTCAATGGATCCACTATTTTACCTCAAAGGAGGTAAAACTCATTTTCAGTCTGACTGATTACTTTAATTAGATAATTGAATTAACCTCAATAATAAGAGCTTGACAGTTCAATAGTATTACAGCTGGATTCTTGTATTACAGCTGGATTCTTGTGTTTAAATTGAAATGTCAACAATAATATCCCTATCCTTAGTCTTAAAAAAGCTAAAGGCACGAATGTCCATTCACTGCCCACTGTAAGTAAATATCTCAAGTGGTAGAGTCTGTGTGAATCTACTAAAGATTCAGAGGACCAAGAAGGGCTAGAAGACGATAGGGCATTTAGCAACATCCTAGAGGAAAAGGGAAGCTTTCTTTAGTACAACAATCTTGCACAAAGATGAGAGGTAAACATATAATTCATTTTCTTCTCAGAGAGTCGGTGCATACCTTACTGTAGGGACTATGTGTGTATCTTCCATTTAGGAGCTGTTAGATAAAATAGTGAATGGAATTAGGTTAACAAAGTGCTGTATTTAACGACCCATATACTGGGAACATTGACGAACTCCAGTGGAGAGAACACTTGAGGCTATTCAGAAAAAAATAAGCAAAACAGAAAAAAAAACAGAACCAGACACTGGATCTTCGCAGTGTAACTATTAATTTAGTGTTGGTTTCAGAGTATAGATTTGTTCTTCAGCTGCTAACAATGCAGGCAATGACTCCTCTCATCAAATTACTGGCTACTTCCTCCTTTTGACCTGAATATCAAAATATCCTCAAAAGCCTTTTTCCAAAAGCTTCCTGAGTAAACATTAGTCTGAAGTTTTACTAATTCATCTTTGTATGTGCAAAAACTATTTTCTCAAGAAGCTCCCAGGCAGCCATGAATGATACTGAATAAGAAACATAACTTCAGTTATCCATCCTGGGGAACAAAGGCAGTAAAATATGTAAATCAAATAGCCATCATGATTGTATAATTAATTGTATTTGCTTATACAATAATTAATTGTATAATTGCTTAGGCAAGTAATTGTATATTTGCTTAGGGAAGACAAAAGAGGAAAATAATCCAGTGAGTACAGAACAGCCTTAAGAATGTCAAGGCAGATGTCTTAGGAGTCCTAAAATTTTGATAACTGTGGAGCTTCACTGACTTTTAACCATAGTTCCCAAATAAAGATTTAGTCTTTTCCTTTGATTATGAAAAACAAACAAACAAACAAACCAAAAAAAAAAAAACCAACAAATTCTCTTGTGATTTTGCAGATCTTTAAGACTTTACATGGTTTCATACTTTCTGAAAAACGTGAACGATAATCTTCTGTTAGCTGGAGTCCTTCTCCTTCTATTTAATTTTTGTCTTCAAAGCAAGAGGTACAGTTTAGAGCAATTGTTTCTGTAAGAATCACACCAGGGGTGGCTGTTAGTCACTTACATGAAGTGCCTCCACTTAAAGTGCCAATTTGCACGGCAGGACCCTGCAGAGCACTAGCAGCAAGAAAGGAGGTATTTAAAACTGTATTAAATACTGTAAGAACATAGGTAGGAACACTGACAAATAAGGTGAAAATTCAACAACAACAAAAAGTCGGTGGTAGGAACATGGATCTAAGAAAAAAACATCAAAAAGCTATGAAAAGAAGTGTTTAAAATTAAACTGGATATAATGCAAATAAAATATAAGTCATGGTGCACTCTGAAAGACAGACGCCATGGCAGTGAAAGTTGGTAGGAGAGAGGAGAGTATTAAATTTTAATTATTTTAATTATATAATATTTAATGCTATTTTAACACTAATATCTTTGTGTGGAAGTTTTTTGTTGTTGTTGTTGTTGTTGTTTTTAAAGAAAGAAGATTCCTTGTGTCTTGGCTTTTCCCAGAAATATAGAAATTCTCTTAGATTGATTCATTGTTATCACAGGATTCTGCCAGAGAAGTTAATGCAGCAATATAGAATATATTCACACATATCTAACAGTTAATGTTAAATGTTCCCAAATCATTCATTCAGCAGTTTCCTTTTCCTCAGCCATGTGGTCTCTTAGTACTTCTGAATAGAAAAGGCAAGGCACAAATTATGGTTTATTGCTAATTCTTGTATTGCCTGACATTCATTCACAGCAATATTAAAGAATTTTGAAACATCAGATGATAACAGATTTCAAGTATCATGACACACTTACATTCCTTCGGTATTTCAATTTATTTTTTCTTCAAGAAAAACACCCCAAATAACCAATTTGTTCACTGTTTAATTTTATAGCTTGACACTGATGTTAGCACTTATAATGTGTGTATTTGCCTGCCTGCAGTTAATGGAAGATCCTCATATTTGTATGATAACTTTTGCTTGAAAATCTTCAGGCTATCATAATATGTGATGTAAAATGGGTCCACTAACAAGTAGTTATATGAGATCTTAAGATCAACAGAAGTGTGACATGTAGAATGGACATCATCTTCCCACAAATGTGTGAGAAGACAGGACTTTTCCAGTTTCACAGAAAACACCACACACGGCTCTCCCAGCCAACAACCAGAGAGAAGCATCTCGCAGCCTGGGAACTGGCAGCTGCTGCAGAGCATCCTGTGTCTGCCAGGCTGAAAGGTCTTGCCAGGAGCCACGGCAAAACATTGGGGCCCTGTTTTTCTGAGCAGATGAGCTGTTTTGCTCTGTGGAAAGAGATCAGAAATGGTACTCGTGCTTCTGCCCGGGTCTTTTAAATGCAATAAAAATGGTAATAAAACGGTTGTCCCTTACCTCAAGACCTAAGGCTAAGTGCACAGAAAAAAAAAAAAGTGATTAGATGTCAGATAAGGAGCAGACTATGAGTGACAATTCGTAAACAGTGCAAAAAGCAACAGTCAAGAGCTGTCAGCTGCGTAGCCAGCCTTGGTACTATTTCTTCCTAGCTAAGGAGGTGGAGTTATTTTGCAGGACGCTTTTTTTCCAGTTCGCTGTGGTGCTCAGGATGAAAGCCTGAAGCAGAAAGCAAATGCTAGTAACAAAACGGAGGAAGCAGAGATGGTTAAAAAAGGCAGCAGCTTTGCAGTGGCCATACTGAAGTACAAAGAGCCAGGGACAGCAAAAGAAAATCCTGATTTTTGTTTGTGGAAGGCTTAGAGTGAGGTATATTTGCAATGGCAGATTCTCATAGCTGAAGAATTTGAGTAGAATACTAGGTGGGTTGTGGTAAAACACAAGTTTTCTGTAGTAGAAGCTCTATCATGTTTCTTTCATAGCTGCAATATATTTGAATAGAAAAAGTCTTGAGCAGTAAAGTCAAATGGAACATCAGAGAAGATACAGAGACCTTAGAGTGACTTTCAGGCTCTCTTTGCATCTGTTTGAATCCTGAACTCCCTCTCTTGAACATGAAGCACTGGAATTATATACCCTTATAATCCTGCTGAAGATCAAAAAAAGATCAAAGGTGAGGAGAGCAAATCAGGACTGTTTCTACATAAAAATCAAATGTCAAAGCACAAACACGAAGGGAAATCTGCCAGAAGCAAAAAGGAAGGTGAATTATCTGCTATTATTTTTTTATTGCTCAAGCAGTCCTTCAGCTAAGCTAGGGCACTATGAACTGAGGTAAAGACTTTCAGCAAGCTGGCTCCCACTGTTAACTCCTGCATCCAAACACCTATTCTTTAGCGAACATGAAATAACTTGTCTTTTTTTTTCACTGAGGAATGAATTACCACGCATTTAATGAAGTATATTCCAGAGAGGATCTGTACTTCATCTACACATATTTTACGGTGCCTTATTCACAAGCTTGTTCACAGGGAAAACCTAAGAGAAAGAATCAGGCTAGATAGAAAAGCATATCGTTTTCCATGTTCTGTGTTTGACATGAGGTCACGGCTAAAAATATATACCGATAATGGTCACATGATACACTCATCTGATATTGCTGTTTGCCTACCATTGATTTGGTAAACTGTAACGAATACCACAGAGTCACTACGATCAATCATTTCAGTGAGTCACATGAACAAGACAGTCCTCAGCAGCTTTGAAACCTACACCTAAAAACTTTCTAAAGGCCAGGTTTTAAAAGTCCAGGTTGCAACTGTTCTATCTAGTAAACATCCACCCAATCTCTGTAGCTTCTGTCTTGACCCAGGCACCACTTTTGCCCTGAGTGTAAAGCAGCTCCCAAGCTCAGAGGATGGCTCTAGCCAAGGTTTGTTGCAGTCTCCTGTGGTCGGAGACCACCCAACTGCATCATCAGAGCTGAGTTTAGCCCAGGCAGCGCAATCTGATAGAGGAGAGACACAATCTGGATGCTGACGCGTGTTCCTGAAAAAGCTGCGAGTGTACCCAGACAAGGCAGGTAGAGGCAGGTGATGCTGTTGGGTAAAAGGTAGGTAGTACCCACACATTTGAAATATATTGATTTTTTCCCCCTTAGATAAACCTAAAAAAAATGATACTTGTCTAAATCCAGCTAATATCAGAAATCTGTTCCTGTGATTGCATCCATACTGAGTTGTATCCATTCATAGCTGTTTACCAGAACAGAATCAAAATTAGCTTTAAACTTGTCCATCTCCTCCTCATTCCATACCGTTTTCAGTATTTTACATTTCTTTAATTCCTTTACAGAGGCAACATTTTAACCATGGAATGAAATCACTTTCCAAATAAACGGATTAGTTTACCAGACAGTTGAGGATGCTGCATTTGGGTCCACTTAATTCTGGCTTAAATGAGGCTCAAAAAATAAAGCTGCGGTAGTCAGAATAAGTATTTAAAGGTCTTTTGTCATCTCAGTCATGGGTTTGCTGATCATGTCAGTGGAAGATTTATTCAGTGTTATTGATTTTCCCATTCATTACATGTGGAATATGATTTGATCAACCCAATCACGTGTGTTTATAATTAATTTCATGCTTCAGTAGCAAAGAGACACTGTAACTATGAATAATTGCCTTATGTTTTCATGGCAAGGATTCAGTTACCTTTAAGCAAATGGTGAAGGTGACATAAGATAAAACACCTCATGTTCACATAAAATGTGCAGGCAATTGAAACACTATTATGCCTAGTAGAATATTGCCTTCCAAGAATTGTATTTACCACTTAAGCCTAGATTCACTGAATAACTTACACAGCAAAGAGAGATATTGGAATATAGAACCCTTGGCTACATTGCTCCAGAGCAGAATCAGCACCTCAGGTCTGGATACAGGCCTGGAGAAAAGAAAACTAAGGGGGGATCTTATCAGTGTACATAAAGATCCGAAGGGAAGGTGTAGGGATGATGGCCAGGCTCTTCTGAGTAGTGCCCTGTGATAGTGCAAAAGGCAATAGGCACACACTGAAGGAAGTTCCAAACGAATAAAAAGAAAACCTTCTTCATTGTGAGGATAACAGAGCTCTGGAACAAGTTGCCCAGAAAGTTCATGGAGGCTCCTTCTCTGGAGATATTCAAATCCACCTGGACACAATCCTGTGCAACACACTCTAGCTGACTCTGCTTGAGCAGGGTGGTTTGACTAGGTGGTTTCCATCGGTCCCTTCCAACCTCAACCATTCTATGTGGTTCTATGGAACAGTGGGAAGGATCAGAAATAGAAGGAAAACAAGAAAGTAGAGAGATGACTAAAAAAAGCCCTCAAACATGTTTTAATCACAAGATATTGAAGGCAAATCTATGACTAAAGTATTTCTCTTGCATGTCACACCTCCATGTGCTATAGTCAATGAAGAAAAATACATATCTTATAGGGAATGATGCACCTTCCTGGAGCAGTTATTTTAGGAAAAGATAAATCATCCAATCATCCTATGGAACTTCCATTCACTAGAAAGATGGGGAAAAAAAAAGAAGCAGACAGCTGATTTAGCCTAAATAATAAGATTTTATAACCAAGGATGTCTGGGAAGGTGAGTCTTATCTCAAATATTCTTTTACCATTGAGAAATATGGTATTTTCTTAACAAGTTAATTACATTAATTTTTAATGGCATAGAACTGTTCAAATCACTGTTTCTCTACCCCTTCATATATTTCCTAATACCTGAATGAAAAAAAAAATCTATGCCTTCAAAACTCCAGCTATTCCACCAACTAGTTGGACATCTACCTCCTATGGGCCCAGAGAAGCCTACCTGCATTTTCAGTTCCTAATCTTACATAATTTATATTGAAACCTTGCTTTGAGCTACAGCTACTCCTTGTAGAACACAGTTGGCTCTGAAAGACTCATCAGAAGAGGAAAAATAAAAATTCCTTCACAGATACATTTGATGAGTTTCTCTAAAAACTTGTATTTTTCCGTGAAGGGGTTGGTCCATCTGGATGGCTGTGTCTGTTACAGGTGCAATGACAGACTACCTTTTTGTGCCTTCCAAAAACATATCACTTCCTAGCACACCACAAAATGGTATTTATCTTTATCCCTTCTTGGCATGGCTCAGTTCCATAATTGAGTCCTTAATTTATTTTCTCAAAGAACTAAAATCTGCCTGTTAAACTGCCAGGTGCAACGTGATGTTAATGACTGAGTAGTACATAATTTTGTAGTATTAATAGCTATTCCTAGGCATGTATATACTATCCTAATCATTAATTCCTTTCGCAGTGTTGTGCTATTCATTCTCAAATAGTGTTTTTTCTTCTGTACATTCAGAAGTTCTTGTGTCCCTCTTAATTTGTCTACTCATCATAATTAGTTTTAAATCACCTTTTTTATTGTTGTAAATTAGAGAATTTTCAGCCTTCTACACTGAGTGAAATTTTACAGCTTTGAGCTGTATAATCTTTTTTCATATTTGATAAAAAAGCCTTGCTAATCACTAATCACACAACTCAGAAACTTTAAAATCATGTTCAAAATGAATCTGTAGTTATCTCTTAATGTTTTTAATGAACATTGTTCATTAGTAACTTGGTAAGTTTTGAATACTCAGAGTTGCCAGAGAATTTCATAGATGTGAGGAATTGTAAATTAGGGGGTTTTATAGACTTGAAATTAAACTGCTTTTCTGCCTTTTTTTTACAGGAAAGAGATGTAATCCTATTCTTTTTCATGCTTAATCAGGATGAAATAGTTCACTTTTTTGTTTGTTTTGTTTTTTTGGTTTGGCAATTTTATACTATTAAACTCTGCCTGTCAGGGAAATGAATGGTATCATTCTCTGTAAGAAGTTGAAAATCAAAATTAGTGAGTAAAACAGTCTCCTTTGCATAGCTGAAGTTGCTTAGAACATGACAGCAGGGACTACATCCATGCTGCTCAGTGTGGAGGACTAGCTGTACAAAGCAGCCCACAGATCTCTGATCTTGGTCTTGAAGACAACGCTGAAGTGCCCCACTTTCATGCAAACCATTCAAGCAGGCAGCCACTCCTTAGGCTCAACCCCTTGAATGCCTACATGGAGTAGAGATCATCTCTTCTCTCTCCCAATACTTGAAGTTCTGGGCCTTATTTTCTGGAAAAGCACACAACTTGGATCATTCGATCATTTCTGTCTTTCATGTACACAGATGTCATTAAAAACACACTGATGAAATTGAGTACATCTGGTCAGCAATGAGCAAAAAAAAGGCTCAACGAGCTTAGTTTCAGAGTTAAGATCTTGTTCTCTTATGTCTCGGGTTGTAAAATAATTTGTTACAGTTAAACAACTTCACACACAGTGGGAGCCTTGCTTAAAGTCAATTCTGCAGAATTCAACCCTGTAATTAAGTTACTTATTTCTGGACTAATATTGTATTTCTTGCATACTCCCTTGTGTCTCTCAAAATTACAGAGACAGGCTGACTGTCAGCAAACATTGGGTGAGGCCTTAACCATGATAACAAATCAAGAACAGGGTTTGTTTTGATCAATGATAATAAAAGTCATGACATTTATGCCAATTCAAATCTGCTAATGATGGTGACTAAACTTGTAGACAACAGCTGTTTTACTTATTGGAACAGACTATATGTGCCACTGCGACAGTGCTCTGTGTCACCGAAATACATCGCGCTGCAGCTGTTTGCTGGCAGCTCTCCAGCAGAGCAGGTGTGCTGCTGCTCAGGCTGCTAGCTAGGGGAGGACCGTGGTAGATCACTGAGGTCCATTAGCCATGAGAATATGTTGACCCCCAGCAGTGAGATAGTAGGCTCCCTGGCAGTGAGACATAGGAAAATGTTGTGACTACATGGTTTTATAGAATCCTGAATTAAGATGTCTAGAGGACAGAAGGCTAGATATGCATATCAGCTAAGTTTGCCTAATTCCATATTTTTTTATTCCTGAATAATATATTTTATATCTGTAGCTGAAATGCATATATGGACAAATAGTTTTCTGACAGAAAAATTAGATGTAAATCCTTTTTAGGGATGTAAAAATATGAATGCTTATGCATGACAGTCAATAATAAAGGCCCTGGAGAGAAGATTAATGAGAGTGTACAAACCCAAACAGATTCATACGTATTTGCCAGGAATCACAAAGAGGTTGTGTCCTTCGAGGAACAAATCTTATATAAGCACTTATACAAGTTATACAATAAATCTCAGAATGCTGAATTTATCTGTGTGATCTTATCTTCTAAGATCTGTGTGATCCTATTTTTATCAGGATCAGCCCTTGGGTTAACTGCTGTTATGGAGATAATCTTTCCTACCAAGATCCTCTGTGTATGAGCTCTAGGCAATCACAGCTTCTTCACAGCTATCCACGCTTTCGACTAAGGTAATCTAAATATTGCAGTCAAGTTTTCTAAAGGATGACCAGGATCTGTCTCAAATACTGAGCTGTATTTTATCCCAGTATACCAGAGACAACATATAATGAACAATTATTGAAGTTCATGTTCAATGAAGAAATGTTTGTAGAAATTCTATTTCTGTTGTTCATTGTTTGGTATACATTTCTTTTCAAAGTTTTCTCTAGATGGTCTCTGTACGCACAACTGTTAACACTAGACTCTAATTCAGATTTGGTGAAATGCATCATCTCCTCATGAAGAGTTCAGACTCTACTCCTCACTGACTGCAGAGTCAATCAAGCTATAAATATATGTGCTAATAACAATAATAAACTAATTAACAATACTCCTAAAACAAGGTAATTTCCCTCTCTACTTCAGATAATTTATTGTCAGACTAGCCCTTGCAACCAAATGCCCTAGCAACCCATTTATTCAAGGGATGTGCATGTCAGAACCATTTGAAGACGGCTGTTAGAATACTTTTCTTTGTTTTGCTAAATCCCAAATTATAATTGTCACAGTGTGCAAGTAGTGTGGGTATATGCAAATAAGGGCTACGTGACTATATGAATTTCTCTATGTAGTCAATGTTTAAATAATGATGCTCTTACTGGTTGCTTAGCCTGATGAAGTGAAGTATTTAAACCATGTCCAAAATATGCTTTTCCTGCATTCTCATAATCTCTTCAATAAATATAAAAGAAGGAAGAAAAATGTGTTAGCATAAGCAAGGGACTGCTTCTGTCTTTTCTGTAACATCTTTATTGTGACTATCATTGGCAGACACCCAAAGTAAATGTTTTTCAGGTGAATAGCATAAAGGAATTCTATTTTCTAGTTTAATGAAAAAGTACTTATACGTCGAATCACTTTTCAAACATGTCTGTCAACAAATAGGTAACGTTGCATATGCAAATAACATATAGAGTAACTACTTGATCTTTGATCACCTCAAACGATTTTATTTCAAGATATTTTTCATCAAATTTCTTATAAGAAGGTATTTAAAAACAATTTTAGAGGCCATAATAATGACCTCTAGCAGTGGCTAATAGGTAGTCAAGAAAAAAAAGAATGATGAATCCTTGTTTCTCTCTCTTTAGTTTTTCCCTCTTCACTCTGACTACAGTCTGACATACAGTCATAAATTCTGTCACAACCTTTTTATTTTTCAATAGGATATCTTCTTATTCTCAAGGCAGCTATTTATGGAGCTTTTGTAATCAGTTCCATTTGTATGTTATTTTATTTTGGGTTGTTTTATTTTATTTTATTTTATTTTATTTTATTTTATTTTATTTTATTTTATTTTATTTTATTTTATTTTATTTTATTTTATTTTATTATTTTATTTTATTATTTCATTCTGACACTCTGAAAAGTATCGCCCCTTCTTAAAGATTTCTCCTAATAGGAATTAATTCAAAGATCTTGTTAAACCCAAGTTAAAATTCTTGCTCCTCAGAATGTTTTTATGATTTCTTTGTCCTGCATGCACTTATGCTCCTGCTCATGCCTGTTTCAATTGTAGGAGAAGGCAACAAGTTCTGATCTTAACATTGTCATTCTTCTTTTCCTGTGGTGTTTTGCCTACCAGCAACCAGGATTATGAATAGTTGCCTTGGGCACAAAATTCTTGTAATGTGCAGTATTTGGAGCTATATTTAAGTATGATGAACCATTGTTTTTACAGGGTTTGGCATTTGCTAAATCACTGATATTTTCTCTGTTCACATGAAAGACCATAGAAAATGCCTTGACTACAGGTTCACAGACTTTATTGCACACTGAACAAAGTCAAAAGTTTATGTAAATCCAATCAAGCTACCATCTTCAGTCTTCAGTAGGAATGCGTGAACTATGCGAATGATGAACAAGATTATTATTTTACTAGTATCTTCAAAGTCACATTTTATTAATGAGGTGAGAAATAAAATCAGAAGAGAGGTAAAATAAAAAAGATTATGCTACTAAATAAATAAACAAGTAAATAATAAATTGTGTTACCTTGATTGCTAAGGGTAAAGCCATCTATACAAACCACATGGGACAAGAGGCAAGGGCAACAAATGGAAACAACAGAGTTCCACCCAAGTATGAGGAAAAGCTTCTCAACTGTGTGGGTGCCAGAGCACTGGAACAGGTTGCCCAGAGAGTCTGTGGAGTCTCCTCTGGAGATATTGAGAACCTGCCTGGACGTGATCCTGTGCAATGTGCTCGAGGTGCCCCTGCTTGTGCGGGGGTTGGACTAGGTGACCTCCAGAGGACCCTTCCAGCCTCAATCATTCTGGGACTCTGTGACTTTGAGAAGATGACAAATAACTAGTATGATAATTGTGTGAAATAATGGTATCAAAAAAGAGAGTCAAGGTTATACTATACACCTGTGATATTACAGGAGGAAGATATTACGCAGGGGGCTCAGTTAATCAGAATATTTAGCACACACTATGAAGGAATGCTCAGTGATTGATGAGTCAATGACAGGTAGAAGTCTCTGGGTAGAAATAAAAGATGAATCCTCATACATTTTAAAGTTAAGCATTAAAATTGGTATACTTAAGCCATATGGTAGTCACATCATTAAAGAATATACTGCCTTCTCAGGATGACTTTTTCTCTACCATTGGCTCTAATAACCATGCATACTGTGAACCGCAATGGTTTTTGTTCTTGAGATAGATTGTGTCTTTCTCTCACACCAACTAGTAATTTATGAAATTGGCTGAACTGTTCATACTTTAACTTTTAATCTTATTTAAGTCCTGTCTAGGTCCAGAAATGTTATATCATTATCTTCCTACCTTTAATTTTTAATTGGTTAACCATGAAGCGTGAGGTTTAAGTAGCAAGATAATATATATAGTAATAACGGTCCATTTCAGAGTATTTTGAATCTCTCAGGAAGAGAATATCATGATTTTCACATACACAGAAAAATGCTCTCAATATAGCCTTCAATCTGTTTGGAAGTTTTAAGACATTTGAATATACAATATTTTTTTTAGCTAAATGAAAAGCCTTTTGAAATTGTGCACTGTTGACAAAATTGGTGGACATCAACTTTCTTAATCATGCTCTAAAACCCATAAAGGTATAGAGGATTTGTTACTGTTAGACAATAATGTAACCATCACTACAAACAATATTACCAGTTAACTCCTTCAGTTCCAGTTTGTTTTATTCTAGAAATTCCCATATTTAAATGGTGTGCAATAGTCATGGTAAAAAGCAGGCTGTGAGGAAAAGGTAAACATCTTCATTTTGAATGTGTTTGTTCTACTGACATTTAATGGTATTTGTGCTTTTTAGTTTAGTATCTTTAAAAAAAATCAAAGCCAACAGTTTGTTGTTGTTCCCAGTACTACCTGAAGTTGGGAATAAAAAATAAATTCTGATTGGGATTCTTATTGGGATTATTTAATATCTGTATGTTGCTGTTCTTGCAACTAAAACTATAGACTATTTAGGTTTTGTATGGAAGCATGTAATCCTTGCATTTTTTTCCTCAGATTAATTTAAATACAAATTTAGGCTTTTTTCTTTTTTTTCTTTTCTTTTTTTTTTTCCAAAGCCTACCATGAAAATGCAAAGCTTTCTAAACTGACCTTTGAGAAGCAAGCTTTTCTCTCACAAAACTTAGGAGGAGGGCAGCTCTCATGCAAACACTTACTGAGATTGCTGAGTAACGGACAAGGTATATAATACATGTCCTACGAAAATAAAAATACAGAGTTGCTGGAGTTCCTTAGAATATTCCAGTTGACTCCAGCTGACATTTCAGGAAGGCCCAGGTCTCCTGTAGGCCCTGATATATCTTTGCAAACTCTTGTGGGTGACTCAGGTACCACTAGGACATGAGTGGCAGGTAAATCCTACATTTAGGCAATGGATACCCATACTTAGCAATGGTGCAATTCCGTAATAGCACTGGATTTGATATGGAAAGAAAGGCTTGTGGAAAGATATCATTTACAGGGAGTGTCTAGCCCAGGGTCCATATGCAGTGAACACTTCTGCAAACAGATACTGTAGTGCTGTATTATGCTGTTAAAACCTTTTAACAAACGTTGTCATAAGGACACATAAAGCAGGAATACCTGGGCAGAGGTCCTTATCACATACTTTTTTCGGTTAAGATTTATATAATAATGAAAGGTTTCTGCATGAGTTTATTAAAATTACTATAAAATATCTTTTAGATGTACCTAAACATCTAATATGCTAAATGATACCATAAAGAAGAAATTATCACCCAAGTTATATTTGATTCTGTTTAAAATTGGTATCCTGCTGTTCCTCAGTACTTTTCCTTTCCCTGAATATAGCAGGATGTTGAGCACCTTTCTAGGTTATGGTAAACTTCATTTCTATGACCATTAACTTATGTGAGTGAAAACTTATTTTTAGACAGAAGTCCTTAATCTTGTAGCGTAATGTACTGGACTTCACTGTTTCACAGCTTCTGTGTGAATAGTTGTCTTTACAAAGATCAGTTCCACCTAACCTGGACAATGTAATAAATTATGTTTTGGTGGCAGTGAATAGTATCTTTTTTTTCACTCATGAACAAAGGCTTTAGGAACAAATTTGGTTCTGCTTCTGAGAATACAGTTTTGTAATCTTGATTTCAGACTCACATTATGAATTCATACACAGCTAGTCTTAGCAATGCTCTCTGAAAATGACTAAGACACTGTAGGTTGAAAGAATTACTTATTTCTAGCAAGTAGAGGCTGTCATCTGAGTCTGAGGGATGAGAGCGATAAACTTCCATAATTTTCAATAAGAGGAAAAAATTGAGACAAGATTTTGAATATGAAATGAAATTTTAAATGAGACGTTAACAGAAAAATGTATCAATCAATCACATTCATTGTAATGTGTCTTCTATAGTTATGCTTTGGTCATTTTGTTGTTGTTGTTGTTATTGCTTAACATTTATCAGCTAGCGACAGTGATCATATTCTGAATACATAATGTAAAAAATATTATTTTTACATATTGCGACAGTACAATCTCACCGTATAATGATTTTTAATTCTAGAACTGCATCATTTATAAAATATCTGTAGCCAAATCCAGTTTAAACACTTCTGTATTACCGCACATTAGTTTCATAGTTTAGGGGTTATGCTTCTGACATTAGTAATTAATTATCAAAATAATTAAATGTGTGTAATTAATAACATTAAATGTACCTAATAATCTGATGGACATTATCAGATAGTTATGAGATAGAGTTATTATTTTAAAGACATTATGTAAGATTTAAATAAGAAATAATTTAAAGCCTATTAATTATATATATAGACATATACTTCTACCATGATTTTACTATGTTTTATTTAATATATTCTGTCTGGTAATCACTTGTCAAAAACTGAGCATCACTATAAATGGAATTTTCTGAGTAAACATTCCTTTTCTCTGAGGAAAGTCTGTTTGATTTCTGAAGGTATGTTGTTATTTTGTCAAAAAATGAGCATACAAAGTTTGGGGATGCATCAGAAATAATTGAATCATTTTTTATGAAGAATCATTTGATGTCAAATTATATTACAACGATTTCCAAAACCCACAGATATTTCAGTGGAAGACTAGACCTCAGGAAGCCTAGTGTTTTCCAGTGTGTATCTGATTTAAACTGAGATATGCTAAACTGCTTTCAAATCTTCCTTTCAATGCTAAATCCAAAGCACTGAGGCACTACTGTGACAGATCTGCTCCTTCCTCAGCTCAACCTGACTTCTCACATATAGCCTTCCCTGTTCAGGTGTTAACTCCCACATTATCTCATCCTGGGAGCTGCCTCCTGGTAGTAAACCATCAAAAGTCCTGATGGCTGCATCCTGATAGGGAGAGAGGGCTAACTGTGTGGACACCAGCCAGCAGTCATTTCTGAATTGAATGAATCACTATGAGTCAATCATCTTATCCCATAAATACGGGGACAGCCCAAAGGCTCACTGAACTCTCCTTGCATTGCAGGAAGCTGCATGCTAGGATCTCCCCCAGAGCAGGGACAGCTCTCGAGGATACTCCTTGTGGCTGAGAGATTCTTCCCGCTACAGATTTGTGGTGATTATAGTGCACCTTTCTCTTTTTGAACTTGTAAAGATGACTGTGCACAAATTTCCTTAGTCATAAACCGTTGAGCAGGTCTGGGACTAGGACTGGATCCAACTGCACCCAGACTCTTCTCAGAAGGAGTTTGGAAAGCAAGAGGGTCCAGTCTGAAACCCATGACTCAAAGGGAGGGTGTCCTTGATAATTCCATGTATTTTCTTGAACCTCCATACAGTAAATAAGAAGCGACCTTGCCATAGAATCCTGTGAACCCATTGTGCATATCAATAAAATCTATTACTATTTCTTTCACATGAGTGAAGTGCATTCTTTCACTCACCCCCACCACAACTTGTTCCGTGACAATTGCATTTTATGGTAGAAGCAAGTCTGCATATTTTCACTGTTCAAATGATACAGAAATCAAACACTCCCTTTATGATATAGAATTATTTCTATTACAGATAATAAATGATTTCTATAACCTAAGATTATATATATATATATGTATATATATAAATATATATATAAAATGCGGTCACTGAAGACAAAAGTCATGTAAAAGAAGCCTGTGCATGTCATCATGCTGCAGCACTAATAGCTTCCCTGGGCCTCCATGGGACCATATTCACAATTCACTGAGGCCTCAGCATCTCTGCCGAAAGATCCCTTCTCTGGATCAACACCTAGTGAAGGAATAAAGGTCAAGATGAAAGAGAGATTAATGAGGAATCAAGACTCTGCAGGAACTGAGGGAAGCCAGGTGTAATTGATAGCTAAATTAGACATCTTTACATCTCCTAATCTCCCTTTAAATGGAAAAGGTTAAGAGAAGCAGCAGATCAAGGAAGTAGGTAACCATCAAATTAATCAAAAGACACAAGTACCCTAGAGTGCAAATTATACAGGACAGTTCTAGGTAGGTTCACACAGTGTGGGTTTAATTAGGAACAACTGTGACCATAAAAAAAGAAAAAAAAAAAAGAGGAGAAATCTGGGGTATCCCAAGTTTCAAGTCTGTATTATTATATATAATACATTATATTTTATAGAGAAATAGCCACAAATTGTGGTTGCCAAAACTGTCAAAACTGTATAAAGATTTTTTCAATATGTATGTTACTGTGAAACTCTAAAATGTAAGTTTCATAACCATTTGACAGCAAGTCGATACAGCATACAGAGATACAGCATCAGAATCCTGGCAGCCTGATTGCTGGAAAGCTTAACTCTCCCGGTGTTATCAATCTGTAGGTATCTTAATCCTAGTAGAACAACACTGAATACAGACTACTGTAAAACCCCCCAAGGTTTTACAAAAAGAATACTTACAATACACAAACAGGATGCAGCAAAACTACTTTTGCAGCCAAGGGCATCGACTAGTTGAACATGAATTCACAGTAGATTCACTAATGTTGCTTTGAATTCCTTGGAAAGAGAAATCATCAAATATTTCTAGTGATAGAATTTTGCACTGAAGGTCAAGAAGATGGATGGATTTTTTTCCCTTTCTTCATATGTGCTTCAAAAAGAAAAAAACCTAAGCAGCAAAAGCCTAATTCCACTGAAAAGTCAGACTCACTGTGTTGTTAATTAAGCCTAGCCAGATTAATGAAATTGCATAACAATTTTTTTCAAGATTTTTTTTACCAGCTGATGACTGATGAATATATCAAATCACCACTAAAATGTGAGAGAAGATCATTAGAGAAATGGAGAAACTTAGAATTAGGTGTGAGTGCAGCTTCTAAAACTCCACTTGATCGGGTGACAGAGCCCCGGCACAGGCTGCCCAGAGAGGTTGTGGAGTCTCCTTCTCTGGAGATCTTCCAAACCCGCCTGGATGCCACCCTGTGCCCCGTGCTCTGGGTGTCCCTGCTGGAGCAGGGGGGTTGGACTAGATGATCTCTAGAGGCCCCTTCCAACCTCAACCATTCTGTGATTCTGTGATCTGCATAGATGCCATGGAGCTTAGCAATTCACTGTGACTGATCCAAATTCCAGACCTAGGATCAATATTGTGCTCTGATGTGTGGCATATGCTATTTCATTGCTTGGATTTTAGCAAGGGATACTGCCACATTTTGGGTGACTCTGCACAGGAAAAGGCAGGATCAGTATACAGTATATATTTCAACTAATTAATGAAGGGAATAGTTTCTAGAGACAAGTCAAAAAAAAGTAGCCTCTTGTTTTTATTCTGACATCAGCAATATTTCTGTATTCAGCAGCTAGCCAGACTACATCTGTGGACATTTCATTATAGCAATGTCAAGAGAAGTGAGTCTGATTGATTGTCAAAGGGATCAAATACCATCCAGATACCACCAAAGCAGGCTAAGCAGCACTCTTAAGGGTACAACTGGATGGGAAGAACTGAGCAATGCAACATGAATTAAGCCTACAGATAATGCCAGTGTTATCTAACCAGTATCTTGGACTCAAGTGTCGTTAAGAATTGTCATGTTCTTAAGCCAGGTGTCTGTGACATTGCAACTGTCATTAAAGAAATGAAAAGTTCTGCATAAAAAAATGCCCAGGAAATAAGCATGTTGAACAAACTGAGCATGCAAAAGAGACTTATCCAGATCTGACCAGGTATTTGAATTTTGTACTGTTGCATTGAATATAAGATTTAGAAATCATTATTCCCAACAGGGGAGGAAAATAAGAAACTGGATGAATAATACATTCAAATTTGTACAGACAGAATTTAAACAGTGAAGAACAAAACATCAACAAGGTGTCAAGAACCTATTTTCTTAAGAGGACTGGAAAGCAAATCAAGTCCTTATGGAATAGCTTTGGCTAACCTGCCATGGAAGGTCAGAGGGAGCATGCGAGGGCCATTATTTCTTCAAATCACAAATGAAGAAAAGCAAGGAATTTTAATTGGGAGTAATTTGTCATCTGTATCATTATATGTCACAGGATCTGTCTATAAATTTAAACATTTTATAGCATGAAAGCATAGAAATGGTGTAGAGATAATATTTGTTACATATTTATTGTATTTTATATAACATAAATCATATATATTATGTATATTATAATTTATTATAATATTACGATTGCTACAAGAAAGCCTCAAGAAGGGTTTCAGAGTAAGATAGAATGACTGGAAAGGGAACAGTAATAAAATGTCAATTGTGTCAGCTTTCCCTGTCAAGCAGGAGGATTTTGATATTAGAAATCAAGTTATGAAAGATGCTAAGCACATGTTTCAGCTCAGTTAAACTGGACTCAGTTAAACTAGCTAATTCTAGAAGTACTGCATAAAAGAAGATAATAAAGACTATTGGTACTTTCCAGAAGTTCTCTGATTACAGAATGAAAATTCCATGACCAGTTGTCAAAAACAATTACAAAGAAATTAATTTCTATGAGACTGGCAGCATAATACTGTGGGCGGAGCAGGAGCCAAGCCCTGAGTCTCAATCCACTGTTAAAGTCCATTTAGTCTTTCAGTAAATTACTTCAAGTTATGTAAGAAAGGGACTTAAGCTGTCCAGCTGTTACTCTAACAAGACAAATTATTTTAAGCCCACAGCATTGCAAGTTACATTCTTCTTATGACAAGCAACAGGACAAAAGTAAGATTATTATTCCCAGCTCAGGGCTGTTCACCTTTATTTTCTGTTTGAAAATTTACTTAACCATTTTCACAGTGGATAGTAGTGATATCCTGTGAAATATTCATCAAGTGCTTGCCTTGAGCTTTTCTCCTGATAATTATACTTCCTTCCTTCCTTCCTTCCTTCCTTCCTTCCTTCCTTCCTTCCTTCCTTCCTTCCTTCCTTCCTTCCTTCCTTCCTTGCTTCCTTCC